>JAOBRD020996160.1:0-11890 GCA_027575215.2 Hydrozoanthus sils
CCGGTTCCGCCCGGCCCATGGAAATGGGTTTCATGGTTACCGGCCGCACATGCAAATTTGTAAAATTGTAAAATGTAAAATCTGATTGGCAAGGAAAAAGCGCGTCTTATCAGGAAAAGCTAACCCCCCCCAAAAAAGTTTCATAGCTAATGTCGGGTATCTTTCAGGTTGCTCCTAAATTCACATACACGAACCAAATCTAGTGGCCAGGCTCTTCTGGGTACGTGTACGTACGAGGATAGCTTTTCATGATCATGCACGATGGGACAAGTGGCATTAATTAAAATAAACGTTCCATTGGTGGCTAGCTTTATATTATACTTTGAAATTAAGCTAATTGTCAGGGTTCTTTCAGTCTTCTTCATAGCATGCAAGGCCAATGGGGATTGCTCATAACTGGAGTGGCACCCACTGAAAACTACTTTTAGATAAAAACGTCTTATAGTTTGGACTGCCGAACGTTCTTGAATATTTTGGGGATTTTCTCAGTCAAAGTTTAATGGCGAGCAGCACACTGGTGACCCAAAACCAACGTAGTATTTAAACACTGACTTTTAATCTCCTACGCGTTTTATTGTGTTTACAACTTCATCAGGGCTGAGGGAGTCAAGTGAATGCAAAACTCCCATACACGCTTTTTTATACTAATAGCTACAACGTCTAAAGTAATTATTAGATGTCACGTTTGAAGCTAATCGCCCGGAAGTTTCTGTAAATACTACGTGAAGTCTTAAGATAAAAACCCGCTGTAGAAACCCACGAGAAATAACTGAAAAACATTTTGGGGTCACATCTTAGCGCTAAGAGGTTTTGCGGCATTCACTTGTCTCCCTGATGAAGTTGTAAACACAACGAAACGCGTAGGAGATTAAAAGTCAGTGTTTAAATACTACGTTGGTTCTGTGTCATCAGTGTGCTGATCACTAGTAACCTTTAAAAAAAATGACCTCAAATGTTCTTAACATCAGTCATTCGTGTTTGGTGTACACGCTTTTTCTTATAAGAATAATTTTATCAACGTCAACGAAGCTCGGAAAACTTTACTGCAAAAGGGTATACAAATACACTGTCGTCTTTCTTAAGCGCTTAAACGTAAGCATGAAATTAAAACTACAAAAATTACATAAGTTAACCCATGATTTTGTGCCATAATGTAACAATAGAAAATTCTCGGCCATTCCTCAGCCTTTGATGTGTTGCTAGCATGCTCTTCAATAAATTTTGATGTTCTTATAGTTATAGTTACAAAAAAAGACGGTGCAGTTTACGGAGAAAAAGCAAACCCGTAACGAAGCGGGAAGACAAAAATGGCATTTAGAGTATATTTCGACCTTGCTGTTTTAATTTTGGTTTATCCAGAGAGTTGCATGAATATATTATTTCTATCCAATCATGTGTTGGCGCAATGACAAGATTCAACTCCTGTACGGACATTGCCGAGAAAGAAATCAGAATGGAGGAACTATGTCAGTCAGTACCCTGTGCGACATTTGGCGCGAAAAAGAACGATGGCGGTGACGGACGTCGCCAACACGCTGTACTTGGCGCGACTTCTTCCCGCGCCTTTTACCTGCAACAACAATAGCAGCAACGTAACTGTCTCTCTATGTATTCTTTGGCATTTTAAATGAAAAAACATGAATCATGAATATAATAACGGTTACAACTAATATTGGTTTACGAGGATTCACAGTTATTTAAAAAATAGCGGGGGCTACGGGGGGAATCAAAAATTTTGAAAGGGTGCGTGGTACATGCAGTTCCGAAATTTTCAGTTTCTAGTTCGTGCAAATTCACTGTATCTTTGATTATACAGGGGCCCCATACCGGCACCCAAATCCCCGCCTCTTCCCCCTTGGATACCCTACATGGCTATGCAGAGACATAACATTGATTAATTAATTAGAATAAGAATTAATACTGATTGACAACTGTTATAATTGAGGTTAAAATGTAAAATAAGTACGTTCCTCGAAATATAGACTGCGTACGTGCAGAGCTCTTGTTTTTTTTAATGCTATACATTGGGGTGGACTGCGTACGTGACCTGTATATATTGGTGTTTTCATTTTCTAATTCTTGCCGTTTTCCTCAGGGCACGAGGAACCATAACTACATGCAGCTGCGGCATATAAACTAGTATTAAAAGATAAACACAATGCATGGTTTTAGAGGATTATAAATTATTGAACAAGTCTAAAAGCAGAGGCTTTTGTAACTGAGACAGAAATTCAATTAAAAAAATTAAAAATGTAAATACAAGCTACTTTTGCTTTCGGGTACTAGTTATCATAGGTCAAAACAAGATCTAATTTAAGTTTAGCCCACCGCGGCCCTATATTGAACTCCGAACTGTGCCAGCTCCGCATGGTGTCTAACGTCAGTAAACGAAGATGCATATTTTAGAACTTTTCTCAATTTTTTGGCAATGAGAAGATGGGCATAAGGCTTGGAAACAAAAGTAAAACTTCCTAAATATTTAATGTATATCAATACCTAAAGTTCTGCCACTTCTAAACCAAACTAATTCTTATATAATACCTCTGAATCATCACGCATGTGGTAGGTATGGGGTTAAAATAGTCAGTTCGGTATTTTTTTAGGGTTGTTAAGGAAATCACGTGTTAAACTTTTTAACGTTCAGCAAAAAACGTGAAGCTATTTGACTTCTTGCAGTGCCTTGTTTTAGCAAACGTGTGAGTGAAGTAAAATTGAAAACTTGATTTTCAATAATTTTTTTAACCTTGGTATGTTTTTGGTAGTCTGTTGGTCCTTTCTAGATGTGTTTTTAGTCTTTTAAACGGTTTTGTTGTCCTCTGGGTTGCAGTTATGTCCATAGAGTGATACAAGTTGAAGGAATTTGATTCCGTAGAAATTCCATGTCGCATCAGCGCAAACCTCGTACTCGGGCTCTTTTGGCATAGCGCAAACCTCGTACCCAGGCTCTTTGTGCAAAACATTAGAGCAAAATTATTTCGTTTTAATTGAGCATCAACGGGGGCTTTTTTTTTTTTAACTCGGGACAAAATTACTTGGCGCTGATTGGGCGCTAGTATACTGCTATTTTCGATGATTTTCAAAAAGTTTTATAATGCCTAAGAAACGTTTTCTAGCCATTTTCGAAAAATTTTTGAACATCTCCAAAGATTTCGGAAAATCTTTAAAAATCATAAAAATGCCTTAGAACATTTTTCAACCATATCCCAAGACTTTCGAATGTTTCCGAAGGTTGCAAAAGTTTTCAAACTCAAAAAATTCTTGTGTCGGTATCACAAAAAAATGAAGAATTTTGCCCTCGATGTCATAAACATGTAACTGCATGGTTCCTTGTAAAATTTAGGAATAATATTTCACTTGTGTTTTCAGGTTTTTCCAAGTTGCCCTCGGCGCGAAGCAATTTTGGAAACAATGAAAAAAAAGACTCGTGATATCAACCCTAAATTAGCTCGGCCCTATGCAGTTACTTATACTTGTAATAACTGGACGTTTTTAAGGTTCTTAAGGACACTTTTACACCGTGACGTTTTCCTGTTGTATAAAAAGCAAAAACCTTTGTGTGGAAATTAAATAAAATAGAAATATACGGAACCCTGGAGAGTTAACTTCTCGTGTTTCGCGCTCAAAAGGCTAAATTCAACTTTCTCCATTGTTTTTTTATTGACTCTTTCAGAGCACACGAAAGGCCTGGCAAGTAAAGGTCTGGCCTTACACATAGTGCATTCAAAAGCCAGTCAAACTGACACTGTCATTCCGTAACTTGGCCCGCCGAATGTGCAGATCTATTGCAGTAACCTCTTTCACAGTCACAAACTTGACATGCTCTACAAGTCTTTCACTCATGAATACTGTATATTTGAATGTTCAATGCCACTTAAAGCGTCCCCTGGCGGACGGCATCTTGATAACTTGGCCCTGAATCTTCATTTTTCTCCGGGTACAACTTAATCATGTCATCGATTCGTAGAATAGTTATGGCGGCTTCAGTTGCAAACTTCAGGCACTTAATCTTGCTAATGGCTGGTTCTAGAACTCCCGCCTTTTTGTTATCTCTCACTGTCCCCTCGATAAGATCAAGCCCAATCCTTGGCGGGGAAAACAAAGATAGCAGTGAGAATAAAAGTGATAACTATTATATCAATAGAACATTTTATAATCTGGAGAGGGGGTTTCCCTCTATAGGTTTGATGGGGGTGCTCGTCGCATTTTTAGGGGTTAAAACCGGCAATTTGGTAATCTTCAGGTGTTTTCAGAGGAAAATAAAGATTATTTTAGAAAAAGGGAAGTATTAGGGGTACAAATTTTCTTGCCTTGGTACTTTTCCACATTTCTCCAACGAGTTTTACCCTGAACTATACCCCACTCCTCTTAAGGTCCGAAGTCTGTATATTAAAATCAGTAATGGAAAGCAGGCTGTTTTATTATTAATAATATAGCAGACAAGTTAGAAGCAGATTTTGGCCCTCGATTTTATCTGTAACTGCCCTACGTTTGAAATTTCACATGGGCAATTATTACACAGTACCCATGGCAACTAGTTTGTCACACAAACAAAAATCAAAATGCGAGTTTACAAAACGGATTTTTGCACATGCGAAATCTTGCAAAACTTACTGTAAAAGAGAAGAAAAATTTTATATGTTTGCTTTGTTATCACAAGGTAAGTGAATAAGTTTATCAAAATATTGTTAAGGAAAATCACTTGTCTTTTGCCCTAACTCTGAAAGAATGACCCTCACTGTAGTCAAGCAATTAATTTGAGTAACGCTAACAGAGGAGTGATTTTTTTTTAAAGTTTGACTTGGTCTTATTCGATTATGTATAAGAATTGCACCCAACAGGATGTCCACAAAGGACCTTCCCTTTTATCACCAGTAGAAACACATACCACTTCAGATTAGCTCTTTCTGCTGTTATTTGGGATGTGTTGTGATATGCTCTCAGTTTAGCCACGAGGTCAGTCGAGTCTTGTGCTGCATTCACTGCCAGTGTCTTGGGGATGACCAGCAGAGAGTTGGCAAATTCTGCGATTGCCAACTGTTCTCGGGAGCCCTGTTAACAACAAAAAGATCACCTGAGTCAGTAATCTGCTTAAAGTGTATATATCAATTGTGGTGTTTTTGTATTTACAAAATACCCTTATCCTTCTATTGGTGATGGCAAAAAAAAAATTGATTAAGATTTTTCTTCATGATGTAACTTGCATTTAAGGTTCTGAAAAATCATTTCTGGTTTCACTTTTAACCACATGATTGGAAGGCTGGTAACTTCTCTGTGTTGTGTGTTAGCTGTTCCATTTTCATGTAAAATATGCGTATCAGACAGATTAATCGTTTTCTTCATATTATCTGCCATTTCTGATCCACTAAACTCTGCTTTCACTGTCACTGACCAGAAAACAATAGAGTAGTTACCAGCCTTCCAAATGCATGGTCAAAGTGAAACCAGAAATGATTTTTCAAAACTTTAAATGCAAGTTACACCACGAAGAAAAATCGTAATCAATTTTTATTTTGCCTGACTTAGTGGATCAGAAATAGCAGATAATACAAAGAAAACAATTCATCTATCTGATACTCATATTTTACATGAAAATGGAACAGCTAACACACAACACAAACTCTGACTACTAAACTCTGCTTTTGATGTCAGGGATTAGAGTAGTTACCAGCCTTCCAATCATGCAGTCAAAGTGTAACCGAAGTGTACAGGATGCTTCTCCCTTTTGTTTTGGCCTAGCTAGAACAACAAATAACAACTATACCTGTATGACTGATATGTAGTTAGCCGACTTAATAGGGTAACATCAAATTGAGCTCCCACCTGAATTGCTGCTATGAGATTTTATGTTTCTGTTTGTATGATTCTGAGAAAGCCTTAAAAGACACCACACTGTATGTGAATGTCAAAAATTCAGGTCTTGAACCCTCATAAGTATCAAATCTTAGAATATTTTCCCCTAAGAGGTTTGACAAGTACCTACCGTCCCCCATCCGGGCCTTTCAATCAGCTCTAGCATTTACAGTTACTTACTAGAGACGTTGCAAAGTTTTCTAGATATATTGATAAGGCTGCTTCAACCGCTCCTCCTCCAGGCACCACTGTCTTGGACTCCAACACTCGCTTTACTACACAAATAGCATCATGCATTGATCGCTCCATCTCATCAACCATGAAATCATTGGCTCCTCGCAGGATGATAGAGGCTGCTTGTCTAGACTTTGGTCTGCATTAACCAGAAAAAAATTAATTTCAGAAAACATCAAGAATAAAAGAAAGTGAACAATAAAAAACAGAGCAAACAATGATTGAGGCTGCTTGTTTATACTTTGTTCAACCTGTGATGACCCAGAAAAAACTCATTCTAAAAAATTTCAAGAAGAAGATAAATTGGAAAGCAATTATAACCAGAGCAAATTGTATGTGTTTTGTTTGAAGTCTGTCAATGTTACAATGGCCTACCTGTAATAAACATTATGGTCCTATAGTAAGTTACATTTCTTATATGCAACTTGTCCAGTAGTGCCATTGATAGAGCCATTACAACACTTGTAAGGGCGACAAAAAAGGTAAAACTAAATTCTACCTTGGGGCTTTCAGAATGCTTTGAAGTAGATAGACAACTGCTAGAAAAAAGTAGCTTTCTGTGAAGGAAAAGTACCAATAAAAAGGAAATGACCGGCTGTAGACCGTGAGCATTCTGGGGGGATCCTGGGGCATGCACTCCCAGGAAAATTTTGAATTTTGGAGCCTCTAAAATGCAATCAGGAGCATTTTGGAGGGGAAAAATGCAGTTTTTCCCTGGCTCGATATGCAGAATTCAAAATGGCATAACTACTAAAACAGTGAAACACAAGTGAACTCAAGCATGAATAACAACAAACAATTTTGAGTCTTTGAAACCATGGTAGTGAAATAAATGCAGCTAAAAAAAACATTTATAACTACATATTGTTACAAGGAGAGTCATCGTTTGAAATCCAGTGTGAACAAGCCATTTTTGGGTAATATTTGTAGATACTTTGCTGACATAAATTTGTTATTGTGCGAAAATAAATGGCGGCGAAAATCAAGGTGTCCAAAAGAACTTCAGTGGCAGCCAGCTTGTTTTGAAAGCCCTGCTACCTAACCTGCAACTAGTCTTGCATGCCAACAAATTCAGTTGTTTCTGGGGCTGTTACCTGCTGTAATGGCTTGTGAAACTTGTCTTACAATGGTGTTGGTACACAACATATACGTAAGAATTGACTTAGTAATACAGCTTTATTTATCTATTTAATATTCTATTTTGTTTTACCAATACATGCATATATTTTGAATCTATGTTATCACAATTTAAACTGCATGTGTATAAACTATTAGAAATTTTGTATATGAGGCTTTTACCTCAGTCACTTTTATATTGGTGTTTAAAAACCAATATAAAAGAGAGCCTGACTTTTTACCATTATAAAAAGCTCTAAAGGTAATTTGCACAAAATTTTTCCAAAAAATTAAAGTTCTTTTTTTTTCGTGCAAACCATCATTTGTGGCATCACACGGGAAATTGCATAAAAATGGCTTTCCGCTTAATGGCCAAAATTTAACGGTTAGTTAATGGCCTGTGACAGTTTTTCAAACCGTTTAAACACTTTCCTTAATCCTTTTAACGGGTAGGTAAAAAAAATTAATGGCTTGCAAAATTGTTTTAACGGATTGCCCCGATTCTCTTAATGGCTTTTTCTGAAAGCTTTAACAGGTTGCTTAACAGCTGGTCGAATGGCCAATTTAACGGTTAAGACGTTAAATTGCAACTATCAAATGCTCTGACTTAATGGCTTGTACTCATATTTAGCCCTGGAGTAAAATTCATGGTTCTATAATTTTTTATGAGTGAATTCAAAATAGAAATTGTGTATTTTAATAATGTATGATTTAACAAATACTCAAACGAAAGCTGTCGAGGTCATTTGACAGGCATGTTTCAAGTAGTTATATAATGCAGGAAACCAGAAAAACTAATCAAACGTCAACTGCTTCCAAAAGTAAAATAGCATTTAAGACATGGTCAGCACAAATAAAAATCTTAGTTACTGACTGGTATTATGACATACTATTGGAACTGAACAATTTTTTGGCATCAGTTCTGTGTACCGCTTCAAACTAGTTTGTAGCAATGTTGTTCTTGTCGACGATATGCAGTCATGCACAAGCAGATTTTTTTGCTTGTTTCTAGGTAAGGGGTATAGTTCAAGCATTTACAATCGTTTGAAGTACTAATGGAAAACACTTTGCTGTACTAGTCAGAACTTGAGTTAATTGAAGTTCTAGCATAAACTATATTAGTGTGAATAATAAATTCAAACAAGCAGCGGCATTTTTGAAGTCATGAAAATCTGAGGGCGTGATTATAATTTTATAGACCCTACTCGTGAGTGAACCCATCATACATAGCTAACCATGGTTAAAAACTGTCGTATGAATGCGCTCTGGATTGAAATTTGAAACAGTGAACTCGAAATGACTTGTTCAACATATTAAACAGCTTTGGTCTGAATTGAACGGCTTCTCCTAACATGGCTTAACAGTTTCGACTCAAAATTTGAACAATTTTTTTTCTAAAATTTTTAACGACCTAAACTTAAGCATTAAACGGTTTCTCTAACGCTTTTAATGGCCAGTGAAAAATTCTTAACGGTTTTTTGAATGTCTTTAACACTTTCCCAAACTGTTTTAATGGTTACTGAACGGGTCCTGAATGCTTTAATGGCTTAACAGGTAAACCGTTTTTGTCCATTTTCCCATGTGACGCCACATTTGATCTGTTTTAGTGCTCGATCTATCAACCACAAGATCAGAACTCACCCTTTAATTAGTATCAGTTCATCATCACATATTCTCTCTTGCACAACCTCCTCCGCCTGTCCCAACATACTGGCATCAAAGCTTTCTTCTCCTTCCAGATTTGCTAGTGTAAGCAACAAGGTACCTGAGAATATTTGGGGATGTGGAAAGGTTAGTTAATTCGACAATAACCCTTTAGTCCCCAAATACATTATGAATGATATATCGCTAAAATTTTCAACTACACTCCATATTTTTAATACTACAATTTAACGATAAATTTGCTTTTTTTCTTTGGGAGTATGCTGTGTTTGATCAATTCAAAATTTGGCATTACCAAATGTCTTGTTTTGTATGAGTTAAGTTAAGGCGCAAGTCTGTCCACGGGAGGCCCAGGTTTGATTCCCCATCTTAAAATAACTGAGGATGAGGTGAGCACTGTCTTTGTTTTCTAACATCTGTAAATGGTTAGACATTTGGAAGGACGATATACTGTTGGCCTTTACAAGTTCTACAATTGGGTTGTAAAACCTGCTGGGTTTTCAGACTAACTACATAAGAGAAGTGAAGATGATATAAAACTATGATACAAATGATCTAGCCCGGGCTTTTTGGGGATGTCACAGCAAGGGGGAAGGGGGGCAGATTCCGCCCCCCTCCTTAACTTTCTTACTATTCATCCTGGAGTGATGATTTTTTGCACAAATGGTAATCACCATGAGAACTACCGATTTTTGGATTTAGGTGAGCTAAATTACTAATGACAACATCGAAGATGCTTAGTCTCATATTTTTTGTTACATTTAGTACAGAACGCAGATATTTATTAACAACATGAAAGAATGTGTTTTGATAACTTTAATTACAAGATCCTTTCAATTAGGAAATGTTATAACCATAAAAATTTCTTTTTGACGTACTAATGACGTCATACTAAGCGTGTTTCTTTTATGTTTTTGTAGATAGCTACAACAGTGAATAAAGCTGCTCAAAATGGATCTGAATTTAATATCTGAATAAAAATCTACACTAGGATATTATTTACAAACGAAACTTTACTCGTAGGTTGAAAAGAATAGTATATAAACACGGCGCTTTCAAACCCATTCATAGCGGACATTTAGCTGAGCGACCGCGCTTTATTAACTTCGACCAACATCCGAGTTATTAACTCGGTTAATACTAAACCGGAACAAGGTGAATTTCGTGCTGCTCGTCGCTCTCGAAGCAAAAACGTGATGCTGAAACAAAGTGATGAAAGATTTTTGTATACTTTTGACATTTTTGATATTGTGTTATAATAAAATCACGGGAAGGTGACAAAACTGGGTTGTGCCGTGACAGAAATAAATAAAACAACAGAGGTCGTCCGTGCAAGGAATGGGCAATGGCGGAAGGGTGTACTCACACAATAAAGCAGTTGAATTTGAAAAATTTCCTTTCATGAAATCTTTGCAGCCATAAAACATCTTCCATTTTCCCGGACCCTCTCTGAAGTTCGTGTTGTCCGCATGCTAAACCACTGCGGCATCTGGTACTTCCAAATGCTAACGAAAACCCTGCAAACATGACGACCCTGCTATATATAGGTATGTGTTCTTTAATAACAAGCGTCCGTGAACAGAGATAACCTGAAATCGGGATTATAGTTTGGATAACAATGGCTCGTGTTAAGAGTAGATTTATCACAAATGTCGTCGAGTGCTCCGTTTTTTTCGTGTCCTTCTACTCACCGTATACCTTGCTCCTGACAAAGGATCTTGAAGAAACAAGAACATAATTATAACTAGTTCGCAAAACTAATGGGAGCACTATTTTGTCGCGAATACTCTTTCAGATGTTTTTGTAAATTCAGCATCTGCAATCAATTGTATTTGTATATGTACATACATCGTGCACCGATTCCTTCAAATGCAAAGAATGATTAATCACTTTTGTATTAAAGAGAGGTTCCTATGAGTATCTTTTTTGACTATTAGCAATAATTGCATTAGTACAGACCGATTCTGCTTGTCAGTCACGTGGTCTGAATTGGGTAAACAAAGATAGCAGCGAACAGTAGTGATGCAAGAAGAAAGTTATTTTGACAAGAATATTAAATCAGGAAATGAAATCGAAAAACACTTCAAAGGCTGTGGAAATGGACAAGCATTAAACCTCAACCGTTTTCTTTTTTACCTGAGGCAGGGTGTCTTTGAATTTTTTACTTTTTGCAGTTTTTTATCCTTTGAAAAACTATGAAAGAAAAATCATCAGTTAAAAATGCAGAAATAATGGACCATTGTGTCCCTCGGTGTATTGTTTACCCAACTCATAGCCTGTGATGTAAACTTAACAGCGGATTTGGTTTATTACAGAAAAAGTGTTTCAATAAATCAGATAACTTAAACACTGTACAGTTGAGTTTAGGTCTCGCATATTGTGACGCTGTACTCCTTAGGTTTGTCATATGTCAAAATGAAAAAGCCGGTTGTGGCTTTGGATTAGAAAGACTAGTTTCTATTCCTGTAACTTATACTCAGATGCCCCTCTGGTATCTTAACCCCTTCAGTCCATCTGTACTGGTAAATTCTCCCAACTAGAGCCCGTACTTTTCATGGAATAAGTTTGGGAGAATTTTACTTTTCATATTCAGAAGTTTGCTTTGTCTGACCAATTCATTTTCTCATTACCAAATGACTTATTTTGTATGTGTTATGTAAGGAGAAGTTAGATGTTGATGACTGACTTGGACTGAAAGGGTTGAAACCCATGAGCTTCGCACTCGTATAAAGTCTGGAAAACTTTATATTAGTAATGCCCAAATGATAAGCATATAGGGGTATATAGACTGTGTACGCGGAAGTAAAACGCGATATTTCACGGATAGCACAGGATGTTATTTCGAAATTAAAACGAAAGTAAAGTTAATTTGCTCAGGCAAGTATGCAGGACCGCATGGCCAACTATCTGAATTAGTACATTGGTAATGCTACAGCTATTTCCTGTATCGATAATGCTACAACTATTTCTATAGTATATCAGGAGGAACTAAATATCTCAACACTTAGTCAGCATCATATGATTTAAT
>JAOBRD020996269.1:0-11890 GCA_027575215.2 Hydrozoanthus sils
CAGCTTTCCACACAACGCTGTAACTCTGTTAGCCTTTGTTCCTTTTCTTGGGACCCCGTACTGTTTACATAATTCACTAAGATCCTTGGTATTTAAGTCTAAAACATTATTGACGGTGTTCAACCTCCTGGTTCCCTGGTTTTTCGCCGGGATCCGGGGGCAAACAACCGCCATCTTTGTTTACAAAAATTACCCTGACCTCGTTCTCATGTTTCATTCCGGGAAGGTGAACTGAAAAGGCAACGATTGTTTCAAAAATGGCAAAGACCGTTTTACGAAAGGGAAAATTGCATCGGCGATCGAGTAAGTACAACAAAGGTAAATTTGTGATCATCTTAATAGAGTACGAGAAGTTGATAGTTTTAATCTTCGCCTTAGGAGTTTTAAAGGTTTAAAGGTAAACTGTTTAATACAGTTGCTATAATTTGCTCATAAAATTTAATGTCTAGATAAAATTTTTTTGACAACAACCGTACGTGAAAGGGTCAGTTCTATTCAATATGTTATTTTTGCTCTATATGAAAAAGTAGGTAGTTAGATAGTTGTCTATGAGCGCCAAGGACTTCTTTTCAGTTTCTCTAGAATTAGGTCGTGGGGTATACAATCGAAGGCTTAACTTAGGTCTATTGCAACTGCTGCTATTGTTTTGTGTTTGTCGAGGTCTGCTTTCCATTGTTCAGTGAGGGTCAGCAGGGCCGTGGCGAAGCTATGGTATTTACGGTACGCGAACATAAAATTGTGTGAGATTGACTCGAAGCTTTCTGACATTAGGATGTGAATAACTCGGTCAAATACTTTTGAGAATGTAGGGAGGACTGTGATGGGTCTGTAGTTTGTTTTCTTTACTAGCTTTGAATCTTTTTTTGTAGTGTGGTTGTATTTCCCCCTTCTTCCAGCTTATAGGTATTTCCGAACTGTTAATGACGGTGTCTATTAGTTTGCTCAGTGTTTCTGCGATGGATTCCCGAGACGCGCAGACCGCCCTAGGCGGGATTGTGTCATGTCCTGTCGGTTTGGTTGACGGACTTTTTAGAATTTCTTTCACCTCGTGATGGTTTGTTTCTCTGAATTTGACTTCTCTTAGTACTAGGTCACTCGGGATGTCTGCGACATGTGATTGGTCTGTGAAGTGTTTACGGGCATCGGTGTTTAGGTCTTTTGTCACATTGGGAAGTGTTCGTTCAGCGTTTCGGCAACTTCTTTTTGGTCCTTGATGATGTGATTTTTTTCTTTGAGGATTAGATGTTTGTTTGGGGCGTTGTGTTTGGTGTACATGAACGGACGGACTGAGGTCCGAAACTCTCGCGGTTTGCCAGAGTGGTCATCACATAGTCGTCGCATGCTGACAATTTTGTTTCGCATCAACCCGTAGGCTTCCAGTTTTCGGTGGTTCTATGCTTATAATATTTCCGTTTTAGTTTGTTTCTAGTCCAAATTACTTCGTGAATTTCAGGTGTAATGAATTTAGATTGGCCTTTTCCCGTATTATTTTTCCTGGTTTTAATTGGGGCGTGCTCATTTAAAATACCTGTGTATAGTTTTTCCCGTGCCCAGTAGACATCGTCAATGTCGTCGAAAATATATGCAATGTTAAACAGCACGTGTGCCAAGTCTTTGTTAAATGTCAATTCATCGAATTGTTTGAATGATCTGGTTTTTGTGAAGGTAACTTTCCGCTTCATGGATTGCGCATTAAGTGATGTATAGACTAGCATATGGTCACTTAGCCCTGGATCAAAGGTGCGGGATTATAATGCAAATACCGGCACGTTTTGTTAGAATAATATCTGTTTGAGTTTGTGTGGTTGGAGTAATTCTGGTTGGCTCGTTTATTAGACTGTGTAGGTCGTATATATCACAAATGTCTAGCAGACTTTGCCTTGTTTCCCATTATGTAGCGGATGGAGTATGTTGCCTTTTAAGTCCCCAAAACAGATTACTATGGTGCAGTTTGACATCTCTGTGTCGAAAGCTGCAGTTAGTTCCCTTGTGAGAGTTTCATTGTTTACTGATGGTAGTTTATAAGCACTAGAGAAAAGGGAAGTGTTGTTGGCCCAGTATTACGTCGACGAGGATAGCTTCAACTTCTTTACAGTTGATCTTGATTGATAAGTTGGGATCGAGTCTCGAACATACAACAAACTCCTCCATCGCCCTATTTTCGATCTTTACGAAATATGTTTTGGCCTTTGATATTAAATTGGGAGCTCAGGAAGGCTTTGTCTATTTTTGTTTCTTGAATGCTGAAAATATCAAACATGTCCATCCATTTTTGCATTTCGGTGAATTCGTTGGGATTGCTGTTGATACTTAAACTTCCGATGATGCATTTTTTTCCAGTGTGTTCTTTCAGTCTGACAATAAGGTTAGCTCTGTGTCGCTTGTGCTTGAATCGTCATTGATATAAGGGATTGTGCTAGTGTAGTGTGGTTCCTCGATGATGCTTAAGTTTGTCGGAAGTTCGCTTAAAAGACAGGGTGTGCACAGCCAGGTTGATATGATTCCAGTTTGTTCGTTTTAACCATAGTAATCTGTTGGGTGATGTCGGCGCATTTTATATGGTGATGAAGTTGACAACTTGCACAAGCAACAACTGGATGATTTTTCGCTATGCTTCTGCTGCAGTTGTTGCATTTGGGTTTTTAATCCGATTTACTTTTCGGTCCTGGATTTGGCTGAATGTCTCCGAAGTTCGCTAAAACCCACAATAAAAAAAACTGGTTATCTTCTAGCAATAAATATGGCAGCGGATTCAGTTTTGATGGCAGGGCATGTTGTGTACGAATTTCAAAAGCGTGCACTGTACTCTCTTACAGAACACGGTTTTTGCACTCTCGGCAAATCAGCGCGCGCGATTCACTGGGGTTATTTTCTAAAAGATGCTAAAGATTAATGTTTTTGATTCGAAGCTCCAAAAACATTCCAACACGCTAATTTTTAGAAACAAACAAAAAATTTGTCAATTTAAGCTTAAAAGAATTCTTCACTCAATGAATTATTCAAGAAAAAATTGTCAGTTTAGCCCAAAATCTCAAATTTTAAGAAGAGTTTTCGGACATAATTCCATCTCCGGTTCATGAACTTCAAATGTTTTAACATTTAAAACAGTTCTTTAGCAGATTGAATGCACTCTAAAGAAGCTTCAACATCTTAAATTTCTTTTATGATTTGGGTTTTCAACATATACTTTCTTTTTTGTGACATAAACTTTGTTGAGCTTTTCTGGATTATCTCCGTTTTGATATTATAGCGATCAATTTCGACTTTCGAAAATGACTCTCAGAAACAGTCTGTCGTAAACTCCATGATCTCAGCATGATTTTCATTTAAGGACAAATTGACTGACCAACTTTGGTAAACTTCAACAGTTTGGTTTGAGTTACAATTAGATTCTAAAAAATTGACAAATTCTAAGCTTGATTACAAAATAAATTCAGTAAAACACGCGCTCTGATTGGCCGAAGACCATTTTCTAAACGTGAATGACGTCATTCGTTGTTAATTATTTCATAAAAGCTTTAGAAGATATATACTCTGTTGAAAACACTTGGGATTGTTGGGAGAACACTCGAAACGATTTTGAATCACTTGCTTTTAATTTGTGATCCAAACCTTAATTAATGTTCTCCCAACAATCCCTCGTGCGGTTTCCAACAAAGTATGGAATCGAAACACGGAAAATATTTCCTTAAGCCTCAAGATAAAATTGTTTACGGGCATCAGCGCTACATAGAGATCATTTTGTCTGCGCCAAAATCCTAAAGACGCCTAAATGTCGAAAATATTCATATATGTTTTGGAACACATTTTTCATTTTTGAGAATATTGAAGAGCTTGGCCGTAACTAGTTTTATTGTCAGCATGACGCTCACGGCTATCCAGCAATTGCTTAGGATTTCTGTTAAGTTGCAGAGTGAAACAATATAATATTATAGTCGTAAATGTAAAAGTATTTATTAAAACACGTATGCATATATACTCTTAACTTGTAGATAGTCGTGTTTATATCTGTTCTTTGCAAAATACAATGTCAATAATTTGAATAGACTCACGCACCTTTCGTCCAAGTGTCCGAACTGAAAAATCTTTTGTTGATAAAAGCCTCGACCATTTTACCTCCCCTCGAAACCTTTACCTAAATAAGGGAGAATAAAGAGAACCGTAGACAGTCAGACTAATATATGATGGACAGTTACAGTGTAAAACAAGTTTTGTGGTTGGGAGAATACAATACTTGAAATTCCTTCTTTAATGAATTGAAAGATTATTTGAACCTTTTGAAAGAGGATTTGTGAAAAAAAAACTGAAGGAATTAACAAATTTATAATTTTATGATCAAATCAAAAGATAAGGCTGAACTTTGCACGTGTGTAGTATGTGTGTATGTGTTATTATTTTATCACCAGAAAAACATTAAAGAGAAACAGCAAATTTCAGGGCCTGGAAGAACCAATTTTCTCTCATAATATCGATTCAAAAATGTGATAAAGTAGCCACGTTTCTATGTGTATAAAAATTCTAACCCGTCACACTAACTACTTCAAGCTCTTTTTGGCCATCTTTCCATCAAAATCTGTTCATATCCCTTTACCATTGACAGTCTAAACGCCTGATCTATATGTACCTATGATATACAATCAAGAAAGAAATCTTTGGAAACGGGAATACAAAAAAATCAAATGGATCTAGATAGTACCTAAACAGACAACTAAAGCTACAAAAAATATGTATTGTTGTTATTCATTTCAGAGCTTCTGGAACTTTCGTTAGAACCGTTTAGAACACTCTAGAACTCTTTACGGAACTTTTTGCTTTCCGTTAGAATATTCAGGAAATTTCCAAGGAACATTCTAGATGATAAGAACTGCCTACTCATAGCGTAATATTCTGGAACATTCTAGAACATGGTGATGTAGGTTGTTTACCAATTACCAAAAAATTTGGGAAATTTCGGTTGGACTGTAAATTGTAAGCCTATTTTGGTCTGCCCGATCGAAAATTTTCCAAAATCTTTAAACGGAACTTCTTGAAAGGTAGTCCAAAATTCCCAACCGGAATTTCCAAACAGAAAATGTGTTTACCATTTTTTGCTCTCCACAAATTCCAAGCCCTACTCCAATTTTTGATGTGTGTCACGTGTTTAGTAGTTCTAGATTAGTGAGATTCAGCACCGCGTATACGTGAGACGGCAAATGTCGATATGCCGCCTGCCGTGTATTTGGCTTGTTTTCTTGGTTTTAGCCTCACGTTGACGTGAGCTTCACGCGAAAACACACGAGAGACTCGAATTAAACTTGAAACTAGTGTCAAGTGAGTCAAAAGCAATCAAAATCTTATCCTGAAAGTACATTTTAGCAAAAAAAAATTTTTTTTACTGTTTATATGCTACAATTAACAATTCGGTTTGATTCCCGTTGATGAAAATTGCCAATTCGCACTATCTGAACAATTTCTTGTGTTGTTTCTTCAAATTAGCTAACTGAACATTAAGCTCAACATCCCTTTACCTTTTTTACGAATTAAAATCTAATTTTGATTGAAACAAGATCAAAAAATCTCACGTAAATATCAAACACAAAAACCCTTACCTTACGTACGTACGGCAAACTTGAAACGGCAGACGCGGGAAAATCTTGCTGACGTGATCACATTTCACGTTCGCGTCTCGCGTATACGTGATGCTAAATCTCCCTATAATTATCTACATGGCTGCCGCGAGTTACGAGTTTACTGAATACGACGGCGCCACAACCACAAAAACCAATAACTTTCATTAAATCTCCCTTGATGAAGGTTGCAATGACTGTTATCAAGTGGAATTCTTTATCGTTCTTATAACCAAGAAACAAATCAAATTGTTAAATTTCACTCATTTCAGCCGCCATCTTGAACAGGCCAAACTCGTCTTAGGCCCTCTTGGTAATTCAGAAGCTGTGCAAACAGTACACGCCAATCCTGAACAGAATTTTTCATTTGGGGTTTTTGCTTACCATTTATACAAACCGTCGACCAACAGGTTTCCCCATGTAAATGGTCAGCAACCGTAATTACTTAAAATGGCATACGTATGATGAAATGGTCCTAAAGATGGATACTCTTGGAACTTTCTAGAATATAGACTAAAAGTATATAAGACGTGATAGTTTGAATGTGGGATAAAGAGTTATCGCTAAGAGAGCAATAAGAAAGTGGTAAGAGATTACTCAACTAAGCAAGTGAAGTTCAGAAGATTAGTCCAGTGGGACGTGTAAATCAGCAGGCGTTGTGGACAAGCCACTGAGTTTTGTAAGATTAAATTTATCTGTTGTTACCGCCGCTCCTGCGTTCAGTGACTTAACAAGCAACCTGTCCCCTAACTGAAACTCGTAACAAGCTACATAGGTAAAAATATTAATAAAAGAAGAGATCAAGAGGCAAGAAAATAAAGACATAAAGAGGTATGTATAGGTCACAAAAGAAGAAAATTAGATTAACTGTTAAGTTTTAAAGCAGCTCCCCTATACAAGCTAAGCTGCTTTCAGTTATTTTTCTTCTCTCACCTTAAGCCAGTTGAGGAACATTGTAAACTAAAATTATCTTGCATAACTTACTGATATGCTAGTCTCTTGCGCAATCCTTTTTTGATTCCTAAAGTAGCTTGATTACACTAGCTAGTGAAAACAAAAGTGCTATATAGCTTTGGCTTAGTTTAAAGATGAAAAATTATAGTTATAAAATGTAACCTCTTTTATTCGGGTGCCTGAGACGCCAAAGAAACCCAGGCAGTTTGCAATTAAATAGCGTGGACTTAAATTTAGATCCAGGGTGCACGTGTTATATCAAATTTAAGCTTTCTTGAATTATATTTCATTCAAATATTGGTAAAACAAAAAACGTTCTCAACTCATGTTAGCACTTAAACATGTTCAGCAAGCTCTCCATACCTTGTTCAAAATCCAATTGCAATCGGGATGACAAGTTTTTCCCTTGGATTTCATTCATATCTTCTTAATATGACCAACATCTCCCTCTTCTGACTCAAAGTTAAGAGTGAGCTTCCTAGTGCCACAAGAAAATTTCACCTGCTTTAGGTTGGCGTAGCAATCAATAATACTTCAATCCATCGAAATATTCGGCCAAAGCAACATTGTTGTACCGATATACTTGAGTAAACAGACATCTTTATTAGAACGAGATCTACATGTAGTTTTTTTCCAAAGGAGTTAAAATTACGACCAAAACTCAATCTTTTAAAAAATTTTACAAACAGTTATTCAGTCTCTAATATAAGGACGATGCAAACAATGAGGCGACGAGAATAAATAGGGCATCTTTACATGGTGGTGCGAGTTCTCCTGATCTCGGCTTGCGGAGTTTCCCATCTCGGCAAGCAGGAGCACCTGGCAAGCCGAGACAGCTTTAGTGCATGTAAAGGCATACAGCCGTAATATCTCGGCAAGGCGGGACGAGATTTGGCAGTTGTGACACACGTTACGTAACTATTCCGGCTTTATTAAGCGAACAATGCAAGATATTCAGCGAAAATTGCAAGATAGCGAAAAGAGGAAGGATTTCTGTTCCAAATCTTGCAGAAGTGGAGAAAATTGACTGCGTTCAACGAACGGGCGATTGCATGAAAAATAATCACGTTGAACTTGTTTCGGCCAGACGGGATGATATTTTTTCCCGGCAAGCCGAGATCGGGTGAACTCGCTCCATGTAAAGAGACCCTAACTCTGAACCGAGAATTATAAACTTCAGACACATGTCAGTTTCAGTCTAATGACATAATGAGATGTTTTTATAAATCATTTTAGTGCAGTGCACGTGTGTCACACAAGGAGTCTTGGTCTTGTTTGTATTTTACCGCATACTGAGCTAACAAATCAAGTGCTTTCTATTAAAACATATTTTTCTGACAGCAAGATTTAAGTTCGCTCAACAATTTTTCAGTAGGATATTACAGTTGAATTTTGAGCATATGTAAAGCTTGACAAATAACTAAATTATGCTAATGTATTTGTTCTAGCTTGACTAGGAGTGTTTTTTGTTCTTCAATATGATTTATATGGAAGATTTAATTTTGTGCTCGTTTTCGATTGTTTTAGGTGACAAATAAGGAAGTACACAAGAATATTCAGATTTTGTAACATTTGATATATCAGTTGTTGGGCCATCATGGAAAGAAAAAACACGTTTTTAATTTCGAAGGAACCAAGAAAATGAAAGTGATGTTTAAAGAAACTGCAACCGTTGGCTCGCGATCTCCCCCACAAGTGAATTTTTTATACTATGCATTTATTTATATAAAGCCAGTAATTTCAGAAAGTTGAATTTCAGTAATTAACGTCTCTTTTAGGATAAATTTACAGAGAACAGGAAGTATACTGGTTTTGTTTTCTATTTGTTTTAGGCTGAAAACAAAAAAGGTTTGTCAACAAATGTCACTGTTTTTAAAGTAACTCATACGTATTTTGCACAGAGCCGTACCCCCCTGCCAAAAGAAAACTGTAAGAGAATGTATAGAAAGGGTGTTTTCCAGCTATGACTCCCAATATTATTCACGTTTTTGTAACTGTGCCCCCCCTCCCCCAGTCCCCCTCCAATATTTGAACCGCGCAACTGCTGCATGTACATATATAATATCTCAAAATGCGCCCCTTTTTGTTACTTTTGAAGAAGTAGCTTTAATGAAAGAAGGCAACCGGCAAACAATTTTATGCTAGTTCGCGACAAATCTTCAAGTAGCTATACGAACTGACTTGATTGAACTTGCTTTCATAAAAGATTTAGCTTTTCATTCTTCTAGCAATCTGAACAACATGCAGAAAGTCTCATTGAGAAATAGTGACCAGAAATCTTAACCGGTTGTACCCAGAGTGATATGTGCCACATAAAAGGTACAAGTCATTTTAAAGTTAAAGTGATTTTGAGGATTGAACCAGAAAATACTTTTGTTTTGTTGTAAATGAGCGACTGGACATGTAGGCTTTTGTGATTATTACAGGGCCGCTAAAGATAATTCCGCTACAGTTACCGCCTACACCATAACTTCGACTCCACACCACGGACCCTTATCTAAAGAGAAGCTGTTTTTTCCAGACTGGCACCCAGGACTAAACGCCTCTATTTATAACGCCTTTTTCTAATGATGCAGTGGACGTATAAAACTCGGCTAAGGGCACCGTCGCGATGCTTGTTACTCAAGAAATAAACCTTGAACCTTTCTTTGCAAGGTCAAAATTTCCTTAAGCCTGGTTTTCACGAGCGACGTAAACGACGGAAGCGCAAGCGGAAGAGGTCTTATGTCAGTTACGTCACCGTGAAAACGGACTTGACGCAAGCATAACAACGACGGAAGAGCAAACGCAAATATCAATTACTTCTTTTTCTGCTTGCGCTTCTGTTCCTCGTGAAAACAAAAGACAACGTAGACGCAAGGAGGTTTTGACAACTTTTTAGGACAAAGCCAATCAAAATACTCGTTCCAGTTTGCTCTTCTGCTTCTCTTCTCTTCCTAGAACTACATGGCGGACGCTGCGAAAGTGGAAGAAAAACTTGCTGAAGAAGTCAGGAGATATCCTGTACTTTACGATAAATCGTGCAAAGAATTTAAAGAGAAACATAAAAAAGAAGCCGCTTGGGCTGCAGTAGCTGGTTTGCACCGATTCTGGTCCGACCCTGGAACGAGCTTTTTGATTGGCTGGGCGAAAACAGCTGCCTTGCGTGTACGTTGTGTTTTGTTTTCACGAGGAACGGAAGCGACGGAAACAGAGACGGAGACGGAAGAAAAAGGAAATCTTCCGTTCCTTCCGTCTCCGCTTCCGTCGAGCTTACGTTTATATCAACTTGTTTTCACGGTGACAAAAGAACTCTTCCGCTTCCGCTTGCGCTTCCGTCGTTTACGTCGCTCGTGAAAACCAGGCTTTACAGAACCTGTACTAAACCGAACGAACGGGCATGCTGGAAAAGGCTAGCGATGCCTTCTTACTGATCGGTAATGCGATATCCCCTGACAGTGGTGGAGGGCTTTTCGAGACTAAGATTTCGACAACACAGTAGAAATCAAAGGCTCTATGAGCTACCTCATGAATGGATCTATGACGACTTACGTCATCCATGATGTAAAAATAATGAATTCAATGTAGCCTCTTGTGATTTGGTTGTGTTAATGACCGCTTATAAGAATGACAAAAACAGTCTAACTGGTTCGCCTAACATGGGTTGTTTTGAGTAAAGCAGGTTGCTATCACAGCAACTTTCAAATCAAGTTTGCGACCGAGTTGGTGTCGCAATTATACGCGTTATGACTTTTTGAACTCCAGAACGGGAAAGATGTCTGTGACATAATCCTTTGCCCTGTGAAACCATCAATCCGGCGATACTGGATGAAGGTCGTAATATTCTTTCTGCCAGCGATATGCGTATCTGCGTAATTAAATGTATTGAGCGAAGTCCTGTTCGAGGTACAATTGCCTACAGGTGTCGAGACTGGTCGAGAAGAGAAAAATCCAGGTGCAAAGTATTTTCTCGAGATTAGCGAATACGAGAAGAAGAATCAAAAGGGTAACAAAGAAGTACATTTGGAGGAAATACTCGCTGTAAAATAGGAAGGAGAAGAGAGGCAACAACAACCTTTGGGTCACCGCGGAGAGCAGTCCCCCAGGCATCGACTCGTGTTCGGCTTTTGCAAGCTTGCACGAGATGAAAAACTTGAACATGCTTAAGAGTCAATGACTGTAAAATCGAGTGCTGCGACAGTTGTAAAAATTCGAAATTTTAAAAACCTTTCTTAAATAACCCCGCCCTATAGTGAGTTAGTTGCAGTGGTATAACTAAAAGTTTCAAGAGCGTTTTAGTTTTTTCAAAATTAAGGAAAGGTGAAAAGTGCCGAAAACACCTCCGCCAGCGCCCGTCTCGGTTGAAAATATCAAAAGAATATTGGATTTTTTTTAGCGCGTACAACCAAACGCGTTCAATTTTTTTTACACAAGCTTCAGGGATTGTTATTTACGTATTATGCTTACTGTCCCGATAATTTGATTTAAGAAAAATGTTATTTTCGAAATTATTTGGGCAGTTAGAAACCCCCCTGTTGAAAATTATGTAACAACGGGCTGAAAAGTAGCAAAATTAAAGTTAAAAAGATATACACTGGCAGATGCTTTTCAAAAGTGAAAAAACAAACATCTTTCAGCTTATAATCTATTTTATTTTGTGTGAAATTATCTAAGCCGGCGCGTAAAAAGTGTTCTGTTGAGAACCAAAAACTAGAAGTCTATATTTTGCCTCAACGTCGGTCGAAAGTTACAAGTTTTTCCGTTATCAAGGTGATTCTAACTTTGTCTATTTTAATTGGGGAGCGGGAATCTGGGAACGAAAAAAGCGGGAACGATAAAAGGCGGAATCTCTAAAAGCAGCTTTGGGGTATAAAACGGTGTGGCTACGGAATATAACAGAGTGTGACTGCGTCTAAGAACTATTTAAGGGTGTGGCAATGCCTATTAAGACAGATTTGTTTAAAAGTTCGAGTATTACAAGCTATCAGCGGTCAAAAATCCCATAGTGCTTTGCGTGCCTCTTCCTGCATTTTTCGATATGGCAGCCATCTTGGATTCCCGCGTTTGAGTAGAGAGTGGGACGTTTCTCTGGAACTTTTCATGCTTGTGCTCGTTGGGTAACATCGAAATTTGAGAAGATAAAGATTGTTTCAAAGAATAGGGAATTCGCATCTTTTTCCGAGATTTTGAAAAAAAAGTAGGAACTTCTGATTTCCAAAATGATAATCTGAGAGACCAGCACACTGACTGACCAAAAGGCAAATGAAAGTTAATCGACTGACTGTTATAATAAAAGAACTTAGCTTAAACTTCAATAAAGTTTTTTTGACATTTGTGTGGTTCAGATTGTT
>JAOBRD020996374.1:0-11889 GCA_027575215.2 Hydrozoanthus sils
GACAACTGGCTAGGCAAAATGCGTACCCTGTTTATGACAAGAAGGTCGAGAACCATACCCGGTAGGGCGGCACGTCCTCGTACAGCTTTTATATGGGAGTAACCCCCCCCCCCGGGCATTTTTGCCTCATTAGCATACGCACTCTGCTTTCCAATTCAGCTACAGAAATAAAGCTTTGGAATAACGACATGCTTCTGCAAAACAAACTTTCTCTGAAGATATGAGATTGATATGCTGGGTAATCTTTCAATGATGTGATTTAAGAATTGGAAATTTTACAAGGAATGGCTCAATATCGTTCCTGCCTCCACCTGCATTTTTTTGAGTAATGATTCATTCTTTGAAACTACACATGTAGAACCGAAAGTAAGCTGTATACTAATGAAGTACAATGTAAACAATGACATCAACTTGCAGAAACTCGCCTATAGATTAATACAACTTTCCTGGGGCTTCTGCAAAGTTCCCTATAGATATTTAACCATTAATAATTGGCCTCAGGGAATGTGTAAGCACTCGATTTTTGCTGTTTCGGCTATGATGGTACTAGGAGATATATCAAGCTGATTTAGAAAGATTTTTCGAGCAGCTGAAGATTTTAGTCGAAGCTCAGCAGTTACACCACTAATGACCGCGTCTACCAACTGTTTTTTGCAAAACCCTACAGCTTTAC
Organism: Hydrozoanthus sils; assembly: GCA_027575215.2. Taxonomy (NCBI): domain Eukaryota; kingdom Metazoa; phylum Cnidaria; class Anthozoa; order Zoantharia; family Hydrozoanthidae; genus Hydrozoanthus; species Hydrozoanthus sils. The sequence goes on from JAOBRD020996374.1 coordinate 674, forward strand.
GGTTGTTAATGATACACAGTAAAAGTATGGTCACTCACTAAAAAGAAAACTTATACACTGGAGAATAGTGATTGGAAATCGCCTACAAAAATATACGGTAAAACCATTAATTGGTGCACAGGGGCGTAGCCAGAGGGGAAGGCTACTTTGAATGCAGACAAAAGAATTTTATAATCGCCGCCGTTTATAAAAAAGGTCTATGAAATTCCGTGGATGTTGGTGTGGGATTCCAATCATAAAACTACCTGTATTCAGAAGTTTTTTATCTGTTTTGCTTTAGCACAGTGGTCTGACCGGCGCTCAAATTCGTGACCACACACTAACCTCTCAGCAACTGCGCCGCAAACTTGGTAGGAGGCAGTGCTAAAAACAGGTTGGACGTGAATCTCGTGTCTCTTACCACAACTTCAGTAGATAGAATGGATACCAACCAGCCACTGAGACACACTTTCTCACTAAAATCAAACTTACCTTCTGCTTTGTCCAGCAATGTTCCTACAACCGCCTCATCTTCCATGGGGTTTAGTGTACAGGTTGAATAGACGATCTTGCCGCCAACTGCAAGCATTTCCACTGCTCTTGCTAAGATACGCAACTGAATTCTGCCAGAGAGTCAAAGGAAAAAACTTCATTAAGGGGGCTGAAATTGCGGTAGCTTGGAAACAAAAGGTTAAAGAAACGATAGCCTCAAGGCGAGGGTTGAGAAAACGGTAGCCTGGGAGCCAGAAACTGAAACGATGGTAGCCTGGGGCAAGAAATTAAAAACAATCAAAGCCTGGGAGCCTGAAACTGAAACAGAGGTAGCCTGGGAGCCAGAAACTGAAACGATGGTAGCCTGGGAGCCAGAAACTGAAACGATGGTAGCCTGGGAGCCAGAAACTGAAACGATGGTAGCCTGGGAGCCAGAAACTGAAACGATGCAAAGTTGAACGATGGTAGCCTGGGAGCCAGAAACTGAAACGATGGTAGCCTGGGAGCCAGAAATTAAAATGATGTAGGTCTCGGCGCAAGAACTGAGACGATGTCCAGCAGTCTGAACGCCAGAAACTAAAATAGCGGTAGTCTGGGAGCCGGAAACCGAAACGACGGTACGGCCTGTGATCCAGACATTTAATTTCTGTCTCATTAGTTAAACAACGAGTTTATGTATCAAGTAGAGAGTAACGCTAAGTTTTAAAACCACGTTCAACTTATTTTAACTAGAAAAAGCGGTTTAACGCTGTATAAATAGAGAAATATATTTATATCTTACCAAAATCTATTAGTCTTTTATTTACACAGTATAGATGAAACTTTCCTTTCGGACAAGGGATAATTTACCTGCACACTGATCTTTCTCTCAACTAAATCGATTAAGCACTTACGATAGTCAATCATAATGTAAGGTTTTTGACAAAACGGAAATAGCTAGTATCCCATTTATCCCCATTGCATCACACAATTTAAAAAAACACGAAGTTGTAGCAAAGTACAAATTGCTGTTAAATTCCATGACCTTTGGAGTTTCAGTTGATGTTAAGCAATTTTGAGTGCTTGAAACCTGGATACTCCTAAATTAATGTCACTAGACTTCCGTCACCGAGGTCGCCAACTGGAAAAGTGGGTCCGTCACAAAAAGTCATGTTATTATTGCACACCCTGCTAGCTCTATCAGTCAGTTCTTCTTCATCAAAACAAGTTTCCAATTGCATTTTATTCTCTACGCCAAGCCATACTTCAATAAAAAGTAATACTGTACAGAAACCTTGTTTGACTTTTAGATAAGTTCTTATTTTCTATGCAAAATAAATTTCCTTTTTCATATAATTATAATTTATCTTGTGTAAAAAGCTTGGACTGGTTGAAGGTTCAAACTCGTTACCAGGGTTTCTCTGGGAACGATGTGGGCAAAGGTTGACAGTGTGCCTGTGAACGTACCTGTGCAGACTGAGCCCCAAACGGGGGCTCCACTTGTTCCATATCAATGGATTTTTCCGCATTGTCCCGTCTCCACTACGAAAACAAGTTCAGAAATTAGCATTTCTCATTTTTCAAAGTCACCAGGCTAGCAGGAACACTGAGAAAAAGAGCTAGTTGGAAATTGCAACTGCAAAATCTCCACCATACCAAAAGATGGATAAAAAGTCGAAGAAGTTTTAAGCTCAAAAATTTTATGTTAACTTCTTTTAACCCTTTGTTGTGTTTGTAAATTCTCCCAACTGAGTCCCATACTTTCTATATAAACAGTAAGGGAGAATTTGGTTTTTCATCCACAAAAGCATACTTGATTTGATCAACTCCCAACTTCTCATTACCATTTGTATTACTTTGTTTGAGTTTTGTAAGGAGAAGTGAGATGTTGATAAACTGTCTGGGGCTGAAAGGGTTAATTCATCTGAGCATTTAAGGTCTATTCGATACTAAAAGTCGATTGTTGGGACTGCAAATATAACTTTTTTGATTTTTCAATGTTTCAGTTGAGCCACGTTACTTCGAATTCCTATGTGAAAGAGAAAATAGTTCAAAACAGCAAGAGTTCTAAATAACGGGGTCAGCCTTAAACACTATGGTGGTATGTAAAACTAAGGGAATGAATGTTAGTTGCAAAATAACAGGATCTTAAAAATAAACGGAATTCAAATTGATAGGGTTCAACCGCAGTTATTTAAAACAATGACACAAATCTAATATGAAAATTATTCATCTAATATAATATGAAACACATAAAAAAACGGATTGAATCTCTGTACACAATGATAAAACAGGGCACAAAATTTCGCCAGAGGTCGCTATTTGGACCAGGAAAAACGATGATTTGATAGAGGGGTGAAAGAAGCCATTTGGAAGAGGGTAGAAGCATCAAATCTTAACAAGAAGGGGCCCTACGTTTCAAGCTTTCGCTTGCATGGGTCAGATTGCTTGGCAGCATACCGCGTCATCTTCCTTGTGACAAGTCACACGTGTCACATGACTTGTCACATTCAACCTGATGTAGTCCAAAGGTTTTGGACGAAACATCAAAACCAAAAAAGTTATACATCTAAAAAGAGATTCAAACTACAAAATGAAGTATCAGCTGATGAAAAGTGAGAGTGTGTTGTTAGCAACATATAAACTGACCTGCAAGGAACGTCACAGAGAATTCGATCAAACTTGATTGGCACCTTGCTCCCATCCTCCTAGGAATTCGAATAAGTAACAAAGGTTAACCCTTTCATCCCTAAGAACGCCAGAAGATGAATTTGTAAATTCTCATAACTTATGTCCAGGGTCCACAGTATTTCTGTTAGCAGAGAATTCATTGTTCATCTTCCAGAGTGTTTGGTGGAAAACAAAATTTCTTTTTCTCAGCACTTACCAACTTATTTATTCGCCAGAAGATGAATTTGTAAATTCTCATAACTTATGTCCAGGGTCCACAGTATTTCTGTTAGCAGAGAATTCATTGTTCATCTTCCAGAGTGTTTGGTGGAAAACAAAATTTCTTTTTCTCAGCACTTACCAACTTATTTATTTTGTTAATCTATCATCTTTAAGACTGCAACTTAACATACCATAGTTATTCATTTTTAAGCCACACTCACTATTAACCCACAACCCCCATTTTAGAGAGACACAATGAACACACTTTTGTCAAGTTTATTTTTTGGAAAGCACTAATGTTCATTTTTCCTATTTAACTTGGTTTTAATTCGCAGCCCCAACTCAGCTAGGCTTTACATTCAAGATTTAAAAATTATGTGAAAAAATGGTGTGGCTTAAAAATGAATACAGTAACTGCGGTATTCTGCCATTGAATTCTTGCAATGATACCTTCTGTGTTTTGGATCTATTGAGTGGTACAGTACTGTACTGTAATACATACTGTATGCTGCTTTATAATTATGTTATAGGGCACAACATGGCATTGTAGTTTGTTTAAGCTAAGCTAAGCTAAATCCTTTCTCGAGCGGCTCATAGGACTGGCACTTATCTCAGGTTGTGTAGTGTTAAGTGGATAAGAATCTTTGACTCCCCCTGGACTGGACACTAATCTATCACAGTTTGTTAAGAACGAGGCAATATTATTCCAAAAAAGATGTTACTACAATGCCTTGAGGAACTTACACTGCTAAAGAAGCAAGGCCACAGTTGGCAAAACTTTTCCTTTTACTAACAACACTGTGTGTCGAAGCTAATGTTAAAGGTTTCTCTCTTTGCGTTTTTTGGGCAATTTTGGAAGTTTACGCGCTAGGAATCATGGGTAAATGCAAAGGTCGCCATCTTTTTCAGAATGAGGCAGTATCAATTGGAACTCACATTTCTGCTGTATATTGTTGGATATAACGTGGCATCGTGGTTTGTAATCATTACACATGGACTGTGTAGTCGCTTGCTCTGATGCACAAGCATATAGCACCTTTTGTTCTGAACATCATTGGCTATTATCAAACCATCTGAAATTGAACAAGAATGGTATCTCAATCACTTCATCATTTACTGTAACTATCATACAGAATTTGTAATCATTCAGTTAGAAAACACTTGATCACTTATAGTAAATGTCAAACTTGAACTGGGTCATTCCGTTTGATAACAAAAATAAAAAAAACAGCTTCCTCACTGTAGAGATCACGAAACAAGATTGAGAATTTTTTTTTTCTCCAGCCAGATCCCAGAAGCATTAAGCTCACATTTTTGTTTGTCTATTTCTGTGGAATTCGAGCCTTTTTTGTTAACTATGTTGTGCTTAGAAGGCCCAACAAGACCAAAACAGCTGTCTCTGGCTGCTAACACTTAGGCTCCAAGGATTTTTAGTTTTCAATACAGAATTAGTTAGTTCTGACCCGTGAGGCCTCTGTGCCATTTTACTGGCTGTTTTCATGTCATTAGCACGCAGGTGCAACACTGCCAATTTCTACATCTCCTGCAAGAACCCACTAGCATTATGCTAACATTCTTGTTTATCATCTTTAAACTGTTACAATAGTGATTCTAAATATAACCATCATCATCATTATTGTTGACATAATGTTCAAATTTATAGATAATTCAAGCACCTGGAAATTCTGTGGAATCCTCACTATGAAGCATTTCTATAATCTGTGAGGTTTTAGAACCAGGGGCTGCACATGTGTCCAACACCTACAATGGGCAGAGGTATCAAATCATTACCAATATAGCACACACTGTAAATTCATATAACTGTACTTGTAACTGATCAAGTTATTAATCTGTTAATTAATAGTGGTAATGGAAATGGGTGGAGTATAATTTGGTCTGAAATAATACATGTGACTTCAAAATCATATGATCGCGCAAGTGCAGGTTCAATTTAATGTCATAAGTATGATTTCAGACCAAAACTGCACAATGTAAAGTTCAATCACCATCTAATAATATCCATTTTGAAACAAGATTCAGTGAAATAAATGAAATTCATCTTCCTTGCTCCTATTTGCAAATAATATTTTGATGGATTCTGATTGGCTGTTGTAGCCTTTGAATTGCCTGTACTGAGACTGGCTGTTCAACAGAGTGCGATTAGAAGCTCAAAAGAGTGTGACTACAAAGATTAACACAAAAACCATGTAGTTGGGAACCAATCAGTAGTATCTCTGTTAAAAATGGGTTAGCATTGATACTGATACTAGCTGCAGGTTTTACATTCATAAGTAATAATTATGCTTATCTACTCAGACTGAAGAGTGGATATCTTCTGTCCCAGTTTCATGTTCAGATATACATAACTACTGAGTCTAAAGAACAAAAGCCTACATTCAAGTTCATGTTTATAAAATAACTGCCAAGACTTATGAGCAATTTCAAACTTTATACCTTTTGTCCAAGTTTCAAGTATAATTTGACTTAGTAAACAGACCATGTTCTTCGAGAAACCAAATGTGTTCTTCAAAAAATGAACTGTGTTTGTCAAAAAACGAAATGCATTTGCCAAAAAATGAACTGTGTTCGCCAAATTAAACCTGAACTTGTTCATGCATATATTATTTCTTTGCCTCATTTGCCGTATTTTTTGTCAAACGACAAAGGAGAACGCATCACCTTTTGTGCTTCAAAAGGGTTGAATCTTGCATGGATTGTCACTTATATTACATAGCTAGTATACTTTAATAATACACCATTTTAAATTTCCTATTGCAAATTTTTAGTCGTTTCAATTCTTTGTGGGGCAAACTATTTTTTTCATTAGTTTAACAAATTTGGGACTTTTTGCCCCTAGAAAGGACTGGAACAAGTAAAAATTTGCTTTAATAAAATTGTGCACTGACAACTAAGGCCAAAGAGTTCATTGTATCTTTGAACTACTCTATTTTCATGTTTTTATTTACTGAGTACTTATTTATAAAGTATTTTTAAAGTTGCTGAGTCTAAAGTTTATGTCCTGGTTCATTCTTATAACTACTGAAGTTAAGGAATAAATACCTTATGTCCTGGCTTCACGTCCAGTAGCAATGGTGGAATCATACTGACTGCTTCTTGTCGACTAATATTGCCCTTCAGAAATGAACAACACTAGTAGTTATTCATTAATATAACCCTTAAGCATGCACGACATAAGTAGTTATTTATTAACATTACCCTTAAGAAATGTACAACACAGATAGTTATTCAATATTAGTATATATTTTATAAAAAAAGGAGATATAACTATGATGTGCATTCTGATTGGCTATGGTAACGCACTTGTAATAACCTCACCCTTGGTTAACAAGTAGTATGTAATACCCAAATACGACAACGCAGTAATACACACTCATAACAGTTTGCTTTTCTGATTACATTAATCAAACATCTTTAATTTTGATGTGAGAATAGACTTACTGATTCTGTTTCATGAACCAGAAAGTTGTGAAATTTCTCCATAGAAGCCACCTTCCTAATGAACATCTTTGGAAGGTTCACCTGCCAAGCCAACTCATTAGGATACCTGTTGCAATGATAACAATAGTTAACTGGGATACTTGTGAAGATGGCAACGTAAAATAACTGGGTTATCTGTGGGTCTGATAACACTGAGTAACTGGAATAACTGTGGAGATGATAACCTGTCATCGAAGGATTACATTTCTTCCTTGGAAACATTTGGACTGAGGATTACAATTCTTGTTGGAATACTTTTGGACTGAGGATTACATTTATTTCTGGGATATCTTTGGACTAATGGTCACATTTATTTTGTCACTAGGATATCTTTAGAATGCGAGTTATATTTCTTTCTGGGATGTTTTTGGACTGATGGCTTCATTTGTCATGGGGATACCTTTGGACTGAGGATTAAAATTATCTTTCAGCTGAGGAATACATTTCTTTCAGGGATATCTTTGAATTGAGGGTTACGTTTTTTGTGGGATGCTTTTGGATTGAGGATTGCACATCTTTTCTCGGAAACCTTTGGACTGAGGGTTACAATTCCTTCTGGGATACCTTTGGACTGAGGATTACATTTCTTCCTGGGAACCTTTGGACTGAGGATTACAATTCTTGCTGGGATACCTCTGGACCAGGGATTACATTTCTTTCTGAAATATCTGTAGACTGATCATGAGGGTTACATTTCTTCTGTGGGATACCTTTGGACTGAGGACAACATTTCTTCCTGGGAAACCTTTGGACTGACGGTTACATTTCTTCCTGAGAAACCTTTGGACTGAGGGCTACATTTCTTACCGGGATACCTTTGGACTGAGGATTACATTTCTAATGAGTTATCTTTGGACTAATGGCCACCTTATTTTGTAACCGGGATATCTTTAAACTGCAGGTTATATTTCTTTCAGAGATGTCTTCGGAGTGAGGATTACATTTGTTCAGTGGGAAACCTTTGGACTGAGGATAAAATTTCTTCCTGGGAAACCTTTGGACTGAGGATTACATTTCTTGTTGAGAAACCTTTGGACTGAGGGTTACATTTCTTCCTGGGATACCTTAAACTGTGGATTACATTTCTTCCTGGGAAACCTTTGGACTGAGGATTACATTTTTTCAGTGGGATACCTTTGGAATGAGGATTACATTTCTTCCTGGGAAACCTTTGGACTGAGGATTACATTTCTTCAGTGGGATACCTTTGGACTGAGGATTACATTTCTTCCTGGGAAACCTTTGGACTGATGATTACATTTCTTCCTGGGAAACCTTTGGACTGATGATTACAATTCTTGTTGGGAAACCTTTGGACTATGGATTATGTACATTTCTTACTGGGATACCTTTGGACTGAGGGATACATTTGTTTTTGGGGTACCTGTATAAACAAAATTGATGACTTATATGACAGGCATTTACAGATAAATGCCGAGCCTTACCATGGTAATGGTCTTGGTGGATCTACTTTATTACCGCTTACTTCAACATTTTGTAGGTCTTTAAGGTAGAACGCCTTGAGACAAACACAAAGTTTCTGAGCTTGACTGTAAAGAAAAAATTTGTATAGAGAATGCAAAGTTAAAGTAAATATTCCACCAACTTTTGAAGACTTTAAAAGCAATTTAAGTCAAGCTTTTAAAACCCATGGTTAAACCATCAAATGACACAATAGTTTTGCATCAATACCAAACAGTATACTGTCATCATACCTTCTGGATCCAGTAATTCGAAATGTAGAGCTCAGCTCTTTCCTAAACGTTGTCATAAACAACTCCCACTCCGACTCTGGTATAATATTCTGTGCCTGCAGTATTCAAAGATTTCAATATGGTCTTTGTATTAAACCATTCAAAGTTAATTAATATTCTTTTTTTAAACTAATAATCTCATAAGCATATTTAACATTACAATTTCTATGTCAATAGTAAAAACACATTTTGTCTACAATACTGTTTAAATTGATTTAGTAGACCAAATGAAATATTTTCTTAAAAAAAACATTAATTTAAGAACTGAAATGAATTCTAACTTCCTATCTGAACTAAAACATTGAAAATATTTGTCTAAAATAAATAAGTCTAAATATCTTTTATGACAGCACTATTGAACCAGACTTAAGTTTAAACTTATAATAATACAAATGGAAAGTGAAATAAAGGAACTCACATTAATACACTAACAGTATTGTACATTGGAAAAATAACACAGGCAAGGCAAAGTCCAAAATCTAGAAACCAAAAGGGGTAGGGGGGGGGGGGAAACCAGGATGCTTATCGGGACACAAGGTCTCATTTCAGGCACTACCCCTAGAAAAGTAATAAGATTATTAGAAGAGGTTCAACTAGCTAGGTTTCAAAGACTATGTTACTGCTTCATTGATAGAGTCAATAAACTAATACATTATGGATTCAGAACCCACACTGTATATGTAATTTAGTTACATGTATCTAGTTCAGTAGAAAGGTCAAGATAAGGTTCTCAATAAATAACTTAATATTTTTAAAAGTTCTAATCTCATTTTAAACATAGGTACAGTATACATACAGTATATTGGTTATGTGTACTGTCAGCTGACAAACCTCAAAAGGGAAACACAAAGAACATACAAAATGCTTTGTTTTATGTTGAATGAACTCGACCATGCACATTCTTGTTTCAGTGTTCTGACTGGCTTCTTGTTGGTTTGCATTTCAAAACCTGTTGTATTTTGTGCAAGCCTGGGTCAAAACCAGACAACAAAAGAAAAGATGACAAAGACATTTACAGCGTAACAGTCATTGCATGTTATTGTACTGTGTTGTGAATTAATTATATTCAAAATGTAAAGAATGAGATCAGCACAAACCTTATAAAATTTTTCAAAGAGATCATTTTCTTTTCGTATTTCTTGCCATTCATTTTTCTTCCTTCTGGGCTGATAATCCTGAAAGTTAATTACTGATGGTTAATCCTTTTTTAACAGAATAGTCATCTCATCTTCTTGCTCAAAGTAACTAGGATCTTTGAACCAAAATTAAAATTTGAATAGCTCAAAAACACTAAAGTGAAACCCTGTGGCCATGCAACCTCCTCATGTAAGCATAGTCAACTTGTTACTACTGGGCTAAAACTTAACTTGCCACCTATTGGTAGCCAGTGCTACCAAAAAAATGAATATGGGCTACTGGATTTTTAGAACTTGTAGCCAGCTGGCTACTACAAGATTGTGTGCAACTGATTAACTAAGGGTACTTATTGTTTTCAATAAAAAAAATGTAATGAACAAATGAAGCTTATCTGCCTATCTTGGGCAAACAAATCTGGAATCAAATGCAATTGCTTTGTGCTCACAGCTACAGGCCTAGGCAGGCAAGTAATTTGAATTAGGCCAAAAGACATATGATTTTTTTTCTAATTTGACTAGGTTGTATCCGATTCAATTGCCTATAATAGGTCGCAACTATGACACGAGGAGGGGGAGGGGGGGGGTACGTTAAGTAGGATTAAGTAGGACCTATTGTATATTTCCTGATGAATTCACAAATCTGCAGTATTTTGCATTAGTTAAATCAAAACAACAGGAAAACATTAAAAACAATCAATCACGCAAGTCTGCAACTGAATAGCTGAATATGAATTGAATTGATAGAGGATCCACTTGCTTTTTACTGGGCTATCTGTGGTATAAGCCAAGTCACAGTTTGCAATTACTGTAAAACATTTATATTTTTATTAACATTTGAGATTGTTCATATCCTGTTTATGTGCTTATATAACATTTCTTTTTTTCTGCTAAAATGAGGCTGTTTTTTTTAAATTGTTTCAAGCGAAAACCAATGTGAGGACGTGTCCACTGCAGAATTGTATCTGCACCTTCTGCTAAGGCCTGCAAATGTCCTTAGAACCACCAAGCTTTGTGCAGCTGCCAATCTCGACATGAAAAAATCAACTCTGTGCTTTTGTTCAAGTAAAGTGCCTCTGAGACCTTGTTTTGATTTACATTGCATGCACTTAAGGTAAAATAAAATGGGAAAGATAACTTCCTTTGTTTTATAAGATTTTATTTAGCAGGTAGGTAAAAAACTATCAGTACCTAGCAATGTCAGAACTGAACTCGGGACAGAAAAAAGCTTGCTTTGAGAAAGCTTTTGTGGCATCTGATGAATCAGTGGGATACTTTGGAGATATACTATGTAAACAATCACATTGATATATAGGAACAAGAGCTACTTGACAAACAGTTAACCCAGTGAATGCCTTTAAGGTGTCTAGTTCACTAGAAATCCAAAATTCGATGCTGCACAAAATAATTGCCAAAATCTGGCATCTGCATGCAAAAACTTGCTCTATCCAAAATCTGTTAAAAGCCCCTACACCTCCCTCCCCCCACC
>JAOBRD020996477.1:0-11888 GCA_027575215.2 Hydrozoanthus sils
GAAGCACTCCGGGGTTAAAAGGGTAGGGGCGACCGTCGGAGAAGTTCGGAATTTACCCTAAAAAATACCAAGGGATAAAAACTTCCACCCTAAAAAAATACCTCTCGGTTTTAAAATTACCCTAAAAAAGCACCAATTGAAACTGAAATTTTTCCCTAGATAACTAGCAAGTTGGTACTAAGTCCCCTCGGGTCGAGCTGAATGTGATATGCAGTTAATAAAGTCGCGGGTAATAGGACGTTCGCCAACGCACTTTTGTCTTAACTTCTTTTTCAGTACGCACGTTTGCTAAAACACGGGACTCCAAGCAGTCCAATAGCTTTGCATTTTTTCAACCCTAAAAAACACCAGGCTCTTGGTTTAACACAGGATTACTTTTAACAACCCGTAAAAAAGGCCAGTCTCTGACAATTTCAACCCCTACAGTCATACCTAACACCCCAACAAAAGTAAAACCACAGTGGAAGTTAATCGTGGTGACCTTATGGCTTAGAGTGTTGACAGTTGTTTGTTTGCACTTAGCATTAGCTACAACTTGTTTATTATATAGGACAAGTGGGATGTCTCCAGCTTTGGTTGAAAGTTAATACACCTTTTGCTAGTCATTAACGCAAAACAGTCATTCATTTGTGCCGAGCACTGGTTCAATAAAATCACCGTACATTCATTAACGCCATTCCAAAATTCATTAATGCGGAGAAAACTTTCAATAGCGCGTTTAATATATGCATGAATATTCACAGTATCGCCGTGCAATCTACAGCACTTTTGGACATTCATGCGCACGATATGTAACATCAATAGCACGAACTAACAAACATTCGTGCTAATGGACAATCTATCGTTGAAAATGGACACTCAGATTTATCTAATTCTCGATTATTGGTACCATCGACAAAAACCAGATCACGGCAAATTTGAGCACATTCAGCGCCCTGTGTGGTATGATATCTAAAAGCACTGCGCTGATATTTGATTATGACTTTGAACAAGAAAACAAGACCTTTAAGCAATAGGAGCTATTACACGTGAGCGTAATGTTACAATGTATGTCACCCATGCATGGTACTAAAAACACATACCGGACACGTAAAAGCACTGTATGTGATCAACCGGTCACAGTCATTTACCAAGGACAAACAGCAATAAAAATAGTTTTACAGTGGAAGGACGATGTACAATCTTCGATATACCGATGAAAATTCTATAGCTATGACCCAGCAAAAAAATCCAGTAAAATCGATATGGGACAGAACCCCAATATAACGATCTTAGATTTATTACGATAACCCCGATATAATGATGTGAATCTGTGCAGCGAGGGTAAATTAAAATTGTTCCCGATATAACGATGTGAATCTGTGCAACGAATGTAAATTAAATTTGTTCCCGATATATAAACGATGTGAATCTGTGCAACGAATGTAAAATTGCTCCCGATAGTTCAATTAGTTCATAGTCTCTAAATAAAGTGCTAACACAAGATCCGTCGATTATTATTCATCTATTCTGTCAACAGCTCTTTGTGATGATACATGAGCTCTAGGCCGCCTCTTTATCCATTTTTGACGTTGTCCTCTTTAGCTTTCTCCTCCTGGTCAGTCAACAGTTCCTTTACCCTCAATATCTTTGATTCTTTCTAGATTTTGTGATTAAACATGTAAGTTGCAGGTATTTCAAGGCCGATGTTAAGTTTATCAATATCAGTTGTATCGGGAACAGTTCGATTTAAGTTATATTAAACGACACCCCGATATAACGATATAATTTTACTGCTCCCTTGGCGTATCGCTATATCGGGGTTTCACTGTATTTCAAGTTTTAATTTTAATAAAGCACTAGTGAGCAGGGGCACACACCAGCGAGTATTTTCACTTGGAAGAGGAGAAACCAAACTCGTCAGAGGGCAGTAGTGTATCATTTATATCAAGACCGCACTGAAAATCGCTCATGCAAGTGGGCTTCCTGGATAAAAATTGTTTTTATTATTATTATCATCATTATCATCAATCGAGTCTTTAATGTTCTGCAAAATATCGTAAACTTAAAACTGAGAGTTTACATTCCATTCAACTTCAATTAGAGACTGGAGAAGAGAGAAATTCGAGAAAAAAAGTCGAAACTTATAGTTCTCGGCCAACTGTTCATTTTTTCGGACAATCTTTCAGCCGCGGACATTATCCTCCAATATAACTGCCGTCGGAGGGGGTTTATTTACTAAATAGTTCCATTTACATACCAGTCTGTTTAGTAAATAAAATGCCATTACCTCCTTTTTGCTTTCACAGGTGTTCCGCCCGAAAGCAGCAAAAGTTTGCACTGTCAGGCGAAATATTTTACTTAATATAATGCTTATAGTTTTTCATGTACATAATATATTATAGTTTGTTTAGTGAATAAAATGCCAGTACCTCCTTGGTGCTTTCACAGGTGTCCCGCCTGTGAAAGCAGCAATAGTTTGCTATTGTCAGGGGAAATATATTATGCAAAATAATGCTCAGTTTTTCACGTACATAATATACTATCACTTGTTTAGTGAGTAAAATGCCAGTGCCTCCTTGGTGCTTTCACAGGTGTCCTGCCCGAAAGCAGCAATAGTTTACTATTGTTGAGGGAAATATTTCATGTAGTAGACTCACAGTGATACTTTCAAATACAATACTTTGCATCTAACTTGTGCATGGAAGACAATACTTTGCATCTCTTTTTATCGCCTTTCTCTTGTTGTTTTCTGGCCAATTCTATCTCTTGCCAATTTTACATGCCTTCTCAGCCTTTGATTGTTTTTGTGTTGAATTCACTTTTCCACTTCATAACATTTGTCGTTTGCTCTCCATGGCGTTGTTCAAGAAGCTAATAACTAGTTCCGCACTGTGGACACTGTGACTGTTATATAGTGCAAGGCGTAATGGACTTCAGGTAGTAGTTTAACCGCAACCCAACTTTGACTGGTTTTAAAACCGTTTTGAATTTTGAAAGACAATCCCTTAAACATGTTAGAAGTCATATTGCGAGAAGGAAAATGCGAGTTGTTTTTTCTGCATCAAAAAAGAAGTGTGATAAGGATAGATTTTGTAATATTTGTTCGAAGACTGATTTGTAGATGCAAAAAGTGGTTTTGATAAGATATGTGATTAGGCCTTGCTTCCATAAGTTGACCATTTTATTTGTTTGCATGTTTTTTCATTTCGGGAACAGTTCGGAAAGCACATGTATTTACCTGGATGACAGATCGATCGCTGATAACTGACCATACTGACAAACATAACAATGATCTCACAGCAGGCCAGCCGAAAATATGATAGGAGTGCAATTTTGAAAATTGCATTCCGATGCATAGAAAAGCAATGCAGTTTTGAAAACTGCATTCCGGTACACAGAAAAGGGTCTAACAGCTTGTAGTGATATGAAATTTGATCATCCATGCAAAACTCTGGTAGACGAATTACTAAATTCTCCCAAACTACTTATTATAGGCATAAGTTATGAGTAATTACAAACTCATCAGAGGTGGAAGGGTTAAATGGGCACCAACTTCTGAGGGGAACTAACTTGCACAGATTATCCTGTTCAGGAGGAGGAGTAAAAAATTCCATACACTTCAAGTAGATAAAAAATGTTTCCTTGACAGGTAAGTCAAATTTATGAAAAAATGAACATTCTAAGCAAAGTTTAACTACAATGTTGAACTTTGCTTTGAATGTTCAGAAAGCTGACTTTTTGAAACCCTTGAACTTCAGAGCACAATAATTGTCTAACAAAGGGCTGATATAATGTTTGACTTCCAAGTTTCCTGAACTTCCTAGGCAAAGTCCCAGAGGGAGGAGGGGGGTAATCTCCATATTTGAGTAAAGGGTCTGACCGTTGTATATTTTAGGGGTCAAAATAGTCAATCTAGAATTTTTTAGTGGTTGTTAAAGGAAAACCAGTGTTAAACCAAGAGCCTGGTAATTTTAGGATTGAAAATGTCAAAGCTAGTAGACTGTTTGCACTCCCTTGTTTTATCATGCATACTGAATAACAAGTTAAAATTAAGACAAAAGTCCTATGGCAAATGTTCAATTACACCTCTATACATTTATTTACTGCATATCATGTTCAGTGCAACATGAGGAAATTTAGTGCTGCCCTCTAGTTATCCAGGTAAAAATGTCAATATTAAAATCATGGTATTTTTTAGGGTAATCTTTAGACCAAGAGGTATTTTTTAGAAAGGTGGAAAATTTTCATGGCTTGGTATCTTTTATCCTTGTCAGTCATTTTATAAAATTTATAGAATTCTGTAAGGAATATGAAAATTTTAAACAATTTTGTAAGATCTGATAAAAATGTATAAAAAAAATGTCTACATTTTTATCCAATCAGTCTATAAAATTTTATAAAATTATTATATCGAATGTCAAAATGACATATGTAAAACTTTATAAAAACCATTATAATACTGACACCACTGTTTCTAAAATTTTATATAAAAATGCAATGAATGGATTAGGGTTATTTTGGGGACTTTTCTGAGCACAAGATTTCCCTACCCTAACCACCCTGAAGTACCTCCCCCCACTCGATAAAAAGTTTACCAGTTTTAGTTGATCTAACTGGCTATATGTTTCATAGTCTTTAATACACACAAGACAAAAACTGGAGTACTTTTTAATTCTTTTCTGAGCTAAAAAACTCATTCTTTGAGTGTTTCTATTATTGAACAGAGTGTGCGCACTTATTTTATATTGCTATAATGAATCATATATATATATATAAAAAGGAAAAGAAAAGATGAGTCCTCATTGTGTTTTGTTTTTATATATATTTATAATAATCGTAGTATTCTTCCTTGAATCTAAAGTGCTCAATGTGAAGGAACACGGTATACTTATAGTTACAACAAAAAGAAAGAAACTAAACTACAGGCATGACAATGTTGTTTCGGAAGGAAACAAGTTCCTCTCTCATCAGATGCAAATGCAAGGTTTTGAGAAGAGTATATATAGCTATGAATTCTTTAGAAGGAATTTGCTAGCATGGCAGCATGTGCTAGCGAGTTCATTTCTTACATATATATTATTTACATTCTACAGGTGTAATAATTAAGTCCCATACCTTTGTGTCATTGCAAATGCATTTCTTACATATTGGAATCTTTTTTTTTAAATGAACAGATTTTGGGCTTGGATGATTCTGGATTTTTGGTGCTGAATCTTGGGCCAACAATGTGAATGTGTACACAGCAACAATTGTGACACCACAGCCAAGTAAGAGGAGCATTAACTTCTTTGATGATAAGTTCACCATCATGGTTTAGAAGTCCTCCATTCCTTGTATCAATTTACCTTGTACCTAATAAAGAACAGCCAAATTAAGATTTTCAACTACAGCAACAGAAAAAGAAATTGAAGGGTCTAGTGCAAAAACAACATAAGTGACTTTTGATAGAGTTGTCATTTCTCCCTACATTATCCTTATTTACTCTTTATATCATAACCATTGGGAGAATTAAACATTGCATAAAGTCACTTACGTCATTTTTGCACTAGACCCTTCAATTTAAATAGTAAATAAACGAGAAATTGGATGTAGATACATAACCTAGCAAGTTATCTCTTAATATTAATTAAAATTACTGAAGTGGAACTCCTTTATAATGAAGACCCCTTTATAACAAACAAAATGAAAGTCCGGCAGAATTACAGTAAAATATGTGAAAGCAAACACTGCAATAACAAAATCCCCATTATAACAAACAGATTTTAGCAGTCCCAAAGCACAATTTACCCCACTGTATTGAATATTTTGTCTGATAGCTTGCAAATGAACACAATTAGTGTTTTTTTTGTACATGTACGGTATTGAATTTTTGGGAAATTGTTTTTAATTGAAATTAAATGAAATTTGAAATTAACCCTTTAAGCCCCAAGTACGACAAATGTCGTGTTGGTAAATTCTCCCAACTGAGTCCCATACTTTCTATATAAACAATTTGGGAGAATTTGGCTTTTCATCCACCAAAGCATACTTGACTTGATCAACTCCCAACTTCTCATTACCAATTGTATTACTTTGTCTGAGTTATGTAAGGAGAAGTGAGATGTTGATAAATTCTGGGGCTGAAAGGGTTAAGTTTTTAAGTTTTAACCTTAGAGTGGTTTTGTAGAGAAAGAGCCAATCACTGGAATCTACAATAAACCGATGATATTATTATTATTATTATCATCATTATCATTATTATTATAATTATCATTATTATTATAATTATCATTATTACTAATATTATAATATTAGGGCACCTAGAACTAACTACATGGGAAATTTAACAGATATGTTTCATTGCTGCAAAATGTTGGAATGGTTTGGATGACAATACAAAACTTCTACCCTTTAACTCTTTCCAAACATAACAATAAAAGAAAACCTTCTACGTTCATATAATTCATTATAATCATAAGTAATAATGATAGTACAGAATTGGAGACTTGTCTAGCTTTATTTGCTTTGCTTTGTACTTATTAATTTCATAAGTGTATCAGTTTGTTTCTTATAATTTGGGACAACTATAAATTAATAATTTTTTTGTCAATCATACGCATAACTTAGTTGTTGTTTTTTTCTGTACACCCTGTACAGACTTAAAGTCTTACAAAAACGTATAATTAAAATCACTACTAGTTTAAAGTATGATGCACACACTGCCCCTTTATTTTATGAATATAAACTGATACGGCTAGTTGATATCCACTCAGTACAACTTGAATTGAATTCTGACTTGACATGTATTCTGTTCAGTTGAAAAAAAATTACTACCAAATTATTTCCTCAACTTATTTACAAAAAACTCCAAAATTCATAGCTATTCTACTAGACAGTCAAATTGTTATAGATCAGTTTTTTGTAGAACAAACATAAAGCAATTCACAACAACTAATCACGGTCCAAAACTATGGACTTTGCTGCCTAATAATATTAAGACAGCAACATCCATATCTAGCTTTAAATATAAATATAAAATGTACCTTGTTAATTGTCTCAACAGTAAATAATTTGAATATTATCAATTGTCTCAGTTGAAATCTTAAACAAAATTTTATCTCTAAATAGTACATGTAGTTCCTTATAGTCCTCCTTGCTTTATTTGAACTAGCTAAAACTGAATGCCTTTAAATCACCCTCCTTTTTTCTCTCTAAATTGATACAATATACTACCAATCTAAAGAGACACCTCAAGAGTACAAGCCTGTGGTTTCTTTTTAAGGTGTCTGCCACCTTGACTTTTTTATTCAAACTATTATTAAAGCAAATACAAACACAATAATATGTATATATTTAGTGATAATAATGTTAGTTTAATAATCTTGTTAATACTGCATTGTAAATATACTCATCCTTTTTTATATATATGTAATTGTATAAAACTATCCTATTGTAAACCTTGTACATATATATATATACACAAACATATATACTTATATAAAACCATCCCATTTTAAACCTTGTAAATATGTAAGTACTGTATTGCAAACTCTAGGTGGCATGAAATATGATTAAATATGATGAAATAAAATAAAAAATAAATAAAATAAAAACATATGTTTATTTCTCGAGAGCCATAGAAGAATTTTCACCAAATTTTCTCCATTTTTCGTTTAGCAAGGTCTATCCACTGAGATAATATTTTTTTTTTCACAGGTACTTTATAAACAAATCTATTTTGTGGCTATGATAGTACGCGCGCTGTGATTGGCAGGTCAGAGGGCTAGGTTTTCTTGTAATAACGGACCGCGGGCATTACGAACTTTTTTCCAACAGTTCGTAAATAAAGTAAATACTGAACACGCAGTTTTTGAAAATTAAAATATATGAGCAACGAGGAACATTCGGAGAGTGGATTTACTGATTCTGACGAACTAGAAGTACCAAAACATTTTTCAAACCGCAACAAACCGTGAAGAAGACGAGCTCAAATTCAAAGACGAACTAGTTAACCCAGTCAGTTTTGTGCAGCAGCAACTGACAGAAAAGTGAAGCTACATAAAGAGCATACAGCGACATAACTCTTCGATAAAATAAACAAAGATGTGTAGGTATTAGACTTATACCCGCGAAAGAGTTTGACCACATTTCGGCAAAGTTCTTCAAAGGTTTCTGAAAGAGATAAGAAACTGCAGTTCAAGATTGCCGCAAAATATTAATGCTGCTTTCGAAAAGCGAGCGGAAAACCAAAACACGCAAACAAAGGCATAGAGAATGGCCACTAACGACCTTTTTCATCGAAGAATTACGCCAAAACACGGACTGGATGTCCGATAAAATTTCAGTACAACAAGCTTTTCAAAAGGCGACCACTAGAAATGAATCAACCGCATTCTCCATTTATTTCTGGCGGTACTTTACGGCCAGCGCCGACAAAACCCTCAATCCTGGTACATGAAATCACCTTTACGTGGGAAAAACGAAATTAGCAAATTTCCAACTAGAGTTGCAAAAAGGCCTGATCTTCTGAGAAAAGGAGCTAAAACAGCAAACCAATCTGTGCAGAAAACTAGCATTGGTCGACTGCCGATGCAAAAAAACATGCCTGAGACTTTTGTGGATCAGTTGAGAATTAGTGGGCACAAAAATCTAGAGAGTTTAGAATTTAAATATCTACCAACGAGAACCACAAGCGACGAATGTCTTGCAGCTCGATTCGTATCAAGAATCTTGTGTACTGTCTGCCTCTTCCTCAAGTTTACCGTGTATTCCAATTAGGCAAAGGTGCAGTGGCTATTGAGAGACAGGCCATAGTGGCACTGGAGTTGCCGGTCAAGAGCTCGGTGCGTAACAACTTAGGACTGTAAAGTGAATAACGGCATTTCTACTTTTGACAAGGTACATCGACAAGAGGGGGGCTCACTGCCATATTTGTTATAAACTTTTTTTCTATTAAGAACAAGTTTTCTTAATAAGAACAATCTGAGGCTGAATTTATTTTTAAATTAAAACAAAAAACAAAAAAAGGAATAAATAACAAATAAAAGAACATGCACATGCGCACAGCAACCAAAAAACAAGCATCAGACTGCAGATCAGGTATCCTACGGCACAGGTAGTATCATGACATATGGAGTGGGTTAACCGCCTTCGGAGAAAAAATAGAAAATTTAAGAACCTTTAAGATCAAAATAAGAACATTGAGCCTGAGCTAAATTGTACTGGTTCTTAATAAAAAAGATGTGTATACGTTTGGCAAGAAGTGTCGGTTATAAATGATTGTCATAACAAATCAATGACATAAATTGACAAGTAGTCACAAATTTGCCAAGGTATTTGTGAACCCAGCTGAGCCCAATGCACTGCTTTAGAGAAAATACCAAATCGTATTTTAAACGAGATAAACAAAATGTGCTAGAAACCTAGGTGGCAGTTTTTTTAGCCAAAGTTTCCGTACTCAACCATACTTCACGTGCATGCATACGAAGCTATTGATCTTCAGACCAAAATGTCGGAGGTAAACCTCACTTTACGAGCAACCAAAAATTATCAAAATCGCTGTTAGGATTAGGAGTAATGACGAGGGTATGGGTAATGATTCATAATAGTTTTTAGTTTGTGCCATTCAGGTCTACGGTCTTGGTTTAAAAATTATTTTTTTAAAAAACCCTTCTCTTCCTCAATTATGCACAACTGTTTAGTTATGCATAGTTATGTATTTAGTTATGCATAACTGACTCAACAATATTTTACGGCCTACAACAAAATTTTAGAACTTGTAGAACATTTTCAAGAACATTCGACGGGGTAATGTAGAGTTTGACGACCATAAAGAGCATGAAAATGTGAAGTTTGGCGGCCATTATAGTACGTAAATTTTATCATTTTTTTCCTAGCACACACGGTAATGCAACAATGGTTTTCTAAAAGTGGGATAATTTATAATGTGCTAAGAAAACACCAGTTGCCATTAGAATGTTTTTAAATCGCTGCGCAAATGCAGCGCAATGCCTAAAGTTAACACAAATTTGTCAATGGGAGAAGTTTTAATATGCCAATTGCCCCACGACTAAAGAGCGGATAACCTTACCCAGCTCGACGAACGCAATACGAAGCATAATGAATAAACAAAACAGAAACAGTCATAGGGAAACAATGAATATACCATATTGAATTGTCCCATGACTGACAGACGAACAGTTTACTGTTGCTCAAACATTTCCATAAAAATTGATTTTTACACGAAGCACAAAATGTAATGGCAGAATAACAATTGTCAATTGTTCCACTACCAACGAGCGAGATGTTTTTTACCCCTCAACAAATACCATGCATGCAGTACACCAAATGTGCAATAAAGTGTCTTAAAAAAGCACACTAATATATGCCAATTGTCCTATAACTAGAGAGCTGATAGCCTTTTACCCCTCAACAAATGCAATAAAATATGGGCAAAATTTCAGTACTCATCCATACTTAATTATGCATACGAAGCTATTGATATTCAGACCAAAATATCGGAGGTTAACCTCGTTATTCGAGCAACCAAGAATTTTCGAAATCACTGTTAGGGTTAGGAGTGTTTGGGGTTGGGTTGAGGATTATATCTTTTAATTCGCAAAAAGAAAATGTGGAGTTTGGCGGTCATAACTGCATGAAAATGTGAAGTTTTGGGGCCATTAACTGTATGCATAACTAAGTATGGATGAGTAAGGAAATTTTTGTTACAAAATGAGCTAAATAAAACACAACATGTTGAGAGAGAACAAAATATTCCAACTGTCAAAAATCGCGTAGTGAAGTATGCGAAGTAAGGAAATATAAGTGAAAGTCATGCATTAAAGCCGAAAATGCCACCACGGCAAAGGCAGATATAAAACTTTGGAAGAGTATAGAGACAAGAAGCCACGTGCAGCTCCGAAGTTAAACTTAAAACACCAGTATAAAATTGAAAGGAGTCGCAATAAACTCTAACTTGTCGGCGGCAACTGGTTCTACAGTGACAGCTTGTTCTGAAACGGCAGCGTAGTCTTGGTTTTGCACGATGCTTTGAACCTTAACTGCAGGTGCCCTTAGGAACTTGTTCCATCATTTACCAAAGAGACGTAGGTGAGCGTCTTAGCGAATCTCGTCCGAAGTGACACAATGTTAATTCATTTACTCTGCTTATATATATACGCTTGGGCAAGACCGCTAAATATAGTGCGATCCCCAGCCTGAAAAGAATTGGGGTTTCTTTTTGTTTGGGGGGAGGGGGAGGGGGCAGACCGAAGTCTTTTTTGATCAACAGAAAGTTCAAAATTCTGAAAACTAGTATTAGAATCGACCAACAGCTAGCTGATTTTGTAAAGTTAAAAAAACTTTAGCCAAATTCGACAAGAAAGATTGAAGACTACCGAGAATCGTAAACAAACTGAATTGGCTGATTTTGCAGATTTTCACCAGCTAAGGAATTTTAGGTGAGTTTTGTAAAAAAATTAGAAGTTTACCAAAAATTTTTAAGAAACCTAGCTGGTTTTGCAGATTTTTTAAGAATTTCAGCTGAATTTTGTAAAAAAAATTGAAGATAGCTGGAACTCTGCCCAATTATCCTCACCTCTTTTAAAATTCCTTAGAATCCGTTGTAACTTTGTGTAATCAGCTAATTTTGGCAGATTCCTTTTAATAATTAATTTTAAGAAAAGCGATATTTTTGGTCAATTCCTCCTTTTTTCAGTTTGTTTTGGATGCAAATTAAAAACAGCTAAAATTCCGAAATTCCAGAAAAATTTTCAAAAATCATATATAGTTTTTGGTCTTTCTTTGCCAACCTTCAACTTTTTCTAGCAAAAATCGGCTAAAATTTAAAAGTTACAAAGTATTTTCGCCGATTCTTGCTAAAAAAAGTTGATGTTTACTGAGAATGAACTATAATTAAAAGCTAGCGG
>JAOBRD020996584.1:0-11887 GCA_027575215.2 Hydrozoanthus sils
ACAGACATTTCCCCTACTGGCCCATTGGAACACCTCTTTACAACAGACATTGCCTCTAGTGGCCCATCGGAACACAAATTCACAACAGACATTGCCCCTACTGACTCATTGGAACACCACTTTGCAACAGACATTGCTCCTACTGGCTCATTGGAACACCACTTCAAAACAAACATTACCCCTACTGGCCCATTGGAACACCACTTTACAACAGACATTGCCACCACGGGCCCAATGGAATACCATTTTACAACAGACATTGCCCCTACTGGGCTATTGGAACACCACATTACAACAGACATTGCCCCTACTGGCCCACTGGAAGACCACTTCACAACAGACATTGCCCCTACTGGCCCATTGGAACACCACTTTACAATAGACATTGCCCCTATTAGGCTATTGGAACACCACTTTACAACAGACATTGCCCCTACTTGCCCATTTGACCATCACTTTACAACAGACATAGTCCCTAATGGCCCATTAGAACACCACTTTACAACAGCTTGTATTTAATTCTGCTGGAATTTTTTCCTTTTTCAGAATTTATTCTTGTAAAATAGACTGTTAATGCTTAATATTTGTTTTTGGATGCTAGTCAACACCTTTATTTTTGTGTTTTTTGTGTTATTTCTTTTAAACCAGGATAACAGGGATTGCAAGGTTCAGACACCTTCCTACAATTGTCATTTCAAAGAATGCATTAGCCATGAATTGATTCCTGTTGAATGTCCACATTGTAAGCACAATTTCTGTCTAAAGTGAGTGATTTTGTTATGATCAAGAACACTTGATAAATCAACTTTGGGGTTAACACTGTCTTTGAAATTCCTGGAAAGGCTTGAAAAGCCCTTGAATTAGGGTCATGGTCCTTGAAAATGCTGTAGTGGGCAAAAAACTTGTTTTTCTTAACTTCCAAAATTAATAAAAATGAGCTGTTTGTTGAAGTATTTTTGATTGGACAACACGTCTGTGTTTAATTTTACAGGTGATGTTGTGTTGTTTTGTTTATATGACATTTTTGACTGGCAATAGGACTCTAGGTCTCCTTCAAGGTCTGCCGCCAGGGACTAACGATTTAACATCCTTGTCAAAGAAGATGTGAAGGTCTTAGGTCCTGCTTACATGGAGAAAGTTAACCCACCTAGCCAAGTTAACTTCACTAACTTGCTTAGGCGAGTTATCTGGTTCTATTGAATTATAGCGTTGCATTTACATGCAAAACGTGTTAACACCTTTGGTCCTTAACTCGGTTCTGCAGCCAGGTTACCTGCCCAGCCAAGTTATGTTTTTATCATGTAAACATTTAACTCGCCCAGCCACGTTAACTTTTTGACAGTCCTGACTGACCATGGTACACTTTAGCAGTAATCGCTGTGAATTCTCCTGCAAAGCACAATGGTGTCTAGTGAATCTTTTCAAGAAATTACCAATACTCTACATATTTCTATACCTTCTATCCAGCAAATGGAGGAAGGACAGCTGCCATGGCATGAAACCCTAATTTTTGACCAGGATGGTGCCAAACTCTGCCTTTTCTGTTGACGATTTTTCTTCGAAGTAATTTCATTTTTGTTCGGGATCTGTTAGCTGGCAGCTGCTAGCATCATTAGCTGTTGCTGATGGCAACTTTTCAGTTTACAATAACTGACAGTATAATAAACCACAGCACTATAGAGCAGTAAAGAGAGGAACCAATGACAAAAAAACCAAATTTACTGCTAAGATATTTTTTGTTGCCACCATTTTCTGTTATTTGGTTTTGGTGAAGTGACCGTGTCATAATGATGCACACAGGGTAATTTGATGTGAATATATTTAACCCTTGCCTGGCAAGTTAGCAACTTTGCATATAAACATGAGCTAACAGGGGTCAAAAATGAGATAACTCGGCCAGGTGTCTTAACTTTCTCCATCTAAACAGGGCCTTAGAACTGTTTGCAGATGTTAGAGCAAAGGGCTCACCTTTTCCTCGGTTATTTTAAGACCCTAGTGAAGGTCCAGCACTGGAAATTAAATTCGGGCCTCCCACACAATGGACTGGCGCCTTACCAACTGAGCTAACCAGGTGTCATGATTATAGAAAAATCACTGTCCCTTTTTGCAATACGACCATATTTTGAAGAATAGTTAACTTAAAAAGTCAAATAATAAAGCTTGTTAATATAGTATTTGACAATGTATATTGTTTGACTGAATTTTGAAAAGAATGTCCAAAGCATTCAAGTATGGTTGATAGAGGAGGACCTGGAATTTCTTTAAAATAACCTTTACAAGAAAATCCTGGAAATTCACATTCAGTTTATAGTCGCAACCCTGCAAAATTAATGTTTATAAATGGTAGATGAGATTTTTGTGGCCCTCTTCCCTTGTAACAGTTATCTAGAGCAAAAAGGAAGGTAGAAAACCTCAGTAGTCAGGCTTTCCAGTTTGAAATTGCAGGCACCAAACTGTAAAGTGGTTCATCAAAATAATTTGTAGTTGAAATTTCTGTCATCATACAGCTATGCATCTTTGAAGGGTTTTTTTATGTGTGCAATATAGTTGAACCTCAGCAGTGTAACTCAAATTACCAAAGGGAAATTAAAATTTATCAGCATATCAAGTTTTCAAGTCATAAGGGCTAGAATTACAGTAAATATATGAGGCAAGTCCAAAAGGAAATCAGTTTCAGAATTTGTGGTAAAATTGGGTAGTAGTAAAGTCTTTGCCTTGCAAAGAACATGCTAAGGACTAAAACATTACAATATTAGTTCATAGAAATTACAATGCTAAGTTTAAAATTTATTACAAATATTTACAAAGCAAGTTGATATTTGTAGTAGTAGATGCCTTTATTTTTTTAGGGAAGCCTGAGCAGTTTTCATAAAAAACTGCTATCAACAGGGGCCCTACAAGTTAGATAGGGTTTGAATTATCAGGGTTCATCTGTATGTGCATCAGAAAATATATTTTACTACTGACAGTGTATATGTGGGTTGTATAGTATGAAGACAAAAAATTTGAGTGGTTGTCTTTATTTAGTTGTATGATGAATGATGTTTTTGTGTTGCGACAGGCACAGACATCCAGGAGATCATGACTGTGCATCAGCTGCTACCCCTCACTCATATGTGTCACCTGAAGAGAGAACTGTGCAGATTATAGGTTGGTGACAGACAGCTGGGGATGATGATGAAGTGTCAGTGATGATTGTTTACAAATTTATGGGCTCAGCACAAAACTGGAATGATATTTATATGATGATCTGTTCTGGTTTATTTCAAAGAAAAGTTCCAATTGAATTTAGAACTCAGAAAAAAAAGTTCCAGATAGGAATCCAACCCATGACCTACTGTACACCAGTCGGACGCTTTACCGCAGAGCTATGGGAATTCGCATGGCAAGCGGGGATTTGTATTGGCAAAATTGGAAATTGACTGTTTTGCACAGACACTTGAATGCCTAGGCTTAATGTCAAGCATACACTGATTGATTAACTGCATCAGGCAGCCATTTGAAATAATGTTCACAATTATAATTTCATTTAAAAAGAGTTGGGGGTCAGTTCGTCTATGAAAAATAAAGTGTCAGATTGTTTTAATTCCAAAATGACTCTTTTGCTGGATTTGTGTTACTGACAGTAACAGCAATAATTAGGATTCTTGAGAATCCTTTATTTCACGAATCTGGTGGAACATTTTGACCTCAAAGAGTCATTGCCTTTTGGCTTGTCAACTGAAATGAGTTCCTTCCAACCATTATCTTTGTTACCTAAAGTTTACCTTGAAAACTTTATACTGCAGAGCTCTCTGCAATTAAGATAATTGGTCGCTCTACAGTTTACCTCTAGATCTTTCTACCATTCATGAGCTATCTTGAATAGAATACCTGATATATAATTAATAAACCATGCACAATGATTATATTTTTTCCAGAAATACTTCCCTAATCGTAACCAAATTTTATTTTTGCCCAATTAAGGCTGTGAACTCAAGAAGGAAAAGAAAGGTAACAACACGAAGTTTTATGTTTTATTTAAGTAACTGCTCTTAGCTGGTAAAAAAAGATATTTCTTTACAGAAATGATTATAAAGGTGGGTTTGTAAATACATGATACAATATAAATAATTTTGCTTCCTGACCCTTAATTAATAAGATGGCGTTTTACCATAGTACCATGTTTTCTTTCAACTAAATATCATCTAAATAGAAAAAAATTATATAAAACCCAAATTATAGTATTAAGTCATACTTTTTAAGGTTAGTTTTGTACCTAGATTTACTGTATGTTGGTGTGAATGGCCAGCTCAATTTGGATGACTAGCTATTCCATTAGATTCTTTCTTTCGCCCCAAATTGCCACCTAGATCTTTTTGTACTGGCCCCCTCCATCCCATCCTAGAAGATGATCACCAAGGTCCAAATTTAATTTTACATATTAAGTAGCAATATTCACACGTTCCAACTGGTCTTTAGTTAGCATGTGCTATTCGAGGTGGATCAGTTGTACTCTGTTCCATACTTTACGTTATTATTTGTGATATGGGAGGACATTTGGACATGACTTCTTGTTTGTGCTTTTATATTTGTTTTATATAGTTAAAACCATGTATCAAATGGTTTATAAATCTAGTAAGTACAAACTGTAGAATATGTATCCACAGACCATCTGCATCGTTTCAGGGCGAGGGGGTGTAAGGTCACACAGTAGGGCTGCCAAAGTAGCGTTAATGAAATTAAAGATGAAAGCTGTTGGAGATAAATCCATACCTCAGGTAAGACTTGCTCTTACTGAACGTGTAGTTTCAATTTTATTTCAAGACACATTCATTGGTTGGTGTACATATACAGTAAGTTGACAACAGATAACAAAGAATTACACCATTTTATACCTTCATACTGAGGAATATCATAGATCAGGCAACGAATGACAAGCAACCTTGTGCATCAATTTCATTGCGTGACTTCTGTAATAATAGGTAGTTGTGGTGAGCCCGGATGGCTGAGGATTGCAACGGATTGAACAACTAGAAAATCTAATTAACATCCACCACGTTTACTAACTTCACCACATGGCCCAATACATGATTATAACACAGGGAGCCCAATACTACATCTCCCCACTTAGGATATAAACTAAAGGTATGAGCTTCTTTAAACTAAATGTCCAATGTCACTTATAAACAAAACATTAACAAACTTATCTCAATGGTAAGTATATATTACAAACGAATGTTCTTTAGCAGTGGTAAGTGTCACTTCAAACAAAGTTCGTTCATTCTCTGAATCTTGCTGGCAGCTTAACTTCTCGGCCAGATCTTATGGTGACTGGAACACGGTCACTTGGAGTGGCTTCCTTGACTTCTGGCTTGACTTCTGGTGTTGTTCCCTCAGCCAACTGTAGTGCAGGGATTGTGGTTTCGTGCAATGTAACCAGATGTTTTCGGTTTCGCCTCACTTGTCCTTGGGGGGTGGTTACTTCATAGCTTTGGTGATGTTCTGTTTTCTGGGTTACCACGCCTTCCCTGTTTTGGTCCATGACACAGACTTTGTCTCCTTTCTCCAATAGCGGAAGTTCCTGTGCTCCATGGTGTTTATTAAAATCATGTCTCTGACGTACCTTTATTGCTTCATCTTTGAGCTTGACAGCAATAGGATCAGGAACACTTGGCTTCATCATCTCTCAAGTTGATGGTAGAGTTAGTGGTAGAGCAGGCGGAGTCGCCTGCCCATCAGCATCTCAGCGGGGCTGAATCCATGTTGGAGTGGAGTTGACCGGTAGACCAACATAGCTAGGTATGAGTCTTTTGCCTTTTCTAAGGTGCTTTTGACTGTAGCTACTGCTCTCTCTGCCTCACCATTTGCTTGTGGAAAACGAGGGCTGCCCGTCACATGATGGAATCCATATTCATGAGCAAAGCTTGCAAAATCTGATGATGTGTACTGCGGGCCGTTATCTGAAACAACTTTGGAATGCCATGTCTACTGAACATGGACTTGAGGTGGTTGATTATTGCTGGCGAAGTGGTGCTCGATAGCTGTGCTATTTCAATGTTCCTAGAGTAGTAGTCGATTACCAGTAGCTACTGGTGGTTCTTGAACTGAAACAAGTCCGTGGCGATCTTTTGCAATGGGAACTGAGGAAGACTTGAGGGTACCATTGGCTCTGCTCGATGTTGCTGAAGCTTTCTACATTCAGTTCAATTTTGTGCAAGCTCTTCAATTTGTCTGCTCGTACCTGGCTCTTGCTCTACATTTGGTAATGCCTTGTAATGGATCCTATGTAGCATTTCCATCCTCATCGATAGTGGAATTACGAGCTGACATCCCTTTAGGAGTAGACCCTTCTGGACTTTCAGTTCAGCTACGTAGGGCTGGTACAACTTCAAGGGGCCCTTAAGTTGGCTTTTCTCAGACCATCCTTTTTGGCAGAATAGGACTACCTCGTGGCAGATGTCATCTTCTTGGTGTTTGCGTATCTCTTCTCTTTGCATCTTACTAGCTGGGAGGCTCTCTATTTAGTGGTTAACAAAGAGGTAGACGTCCTGTAGTTTCAGGTCTGCTGGCATCATATCTGATAGGGGTGCTGTTGACTGTGCGTCGGCTGTGTAGAGGTCCTTCCCTGGCACATGCTCTACTGTGAAATAGAATCTCATCAACCGCATCCGTAATCTCTGCGTTCTTGGGGGTAGACTCTTGTCGTCTTTTGTGCCCAAGAGGGGAACCAATGGTTTGTGGTCAGTGTGCACATGGAATGACTTGCCCACCAGGTAATCACTGAAACGTTCGCAGGCCAAAGTTGTGGCCAATGCCTCCTTTTCAATCTGGGCATATCTTCGCTCGGTTTCTGTTAGATCTCTGGAGTGATATGCTACAGGTTGCCATTGGTTATTGGGCAGTTTCTGGAGTATTACCACTCCAAGGCTATACGAAGAGGCATCTGCTGACAAGACAGTATCAAACTTTGCATTGTAGTGTGCCAATATAGCTCCAGGCTTGCTAAGCTCTTCCTTGATTGCAACAAATGCTTTAGCTTGTTCTTGTCCCCAGTGCCAATCATTCTTTGAATTGAGCAATTCACGCAGTGGTTTGGACAATTTAACAGCTTTTCTGAGAATTTCCCCAACTGGTTAACCATTCCGAGGAAGCGCCTCAGATCACTTGTGTCCTCTGGTTCCTTCATCTTGACAATGGCCTTGTCCTTTTCTGGATGTGGCTGTACTCCAGCTGCGCTGACCACTTGGCCGAGATAGGTAACTTTGTCTTTCGAGAACTCACACTTTTCTTTATTCAGGGTTACTCCAGCTTTCTGTATGCGTTCGAGGGCATCAGTCAGTCGCTGGTCATGTTCGGCTTGTGTAGCTCCAGTTATCAAGACATCGTTGATCATGCAGAGGTTGCCTTTGAGGCTACTGGGTATCGCTGAAATTCTTTTATGGAAATGCTCAGGCGCTGATGTAATACCAAACGGGAGCCTGTTGAAACAAAATCTCCCGAAGGATGTAATAAAAGGGGTTAACTCATTGGAGTCCTTCAAGAGTGCAATCTGATAGAAAACCTGAATTTGCATCAAGTTTGGTATACACTTTACCACCACCTATTTGGGCGAGTGTCTGTTCGACTGATGGTAGTACATGTCTCTCTCTTTGAACACAATTGTGTAACTTGGTAAAGTCAACACAGATACGTACCTTTCTATTACGCTTTGGTACGACGACCATTGGGGCATACAAGTCTGTGGCTTTGTCGGCTTTTGAGATTACCCCTTGGGCTTCCATTCTGGCAAGCTCGTCTTACACTTTCTCCATGAGTGGTAGGAGCACCCTTCTTGGGGTAGTTACAGCATACGGTTTTGCATCCTCTTTCAAGTCAATGTGGTATTCCCCTTCTAGTTAACCAAGACCCTTGAACAGCGCTGGGAACTTTTCACAGATATCCCCAGGTGTGCTTTGGATGGGCTCTACCACAGATAATAAGTTTAGTGCTTTGGTGGCTGGTCTTCCATGCAAAGGAAATCTCAGACCTCTTGACGTACACTTCCTGCTCAGCTTTCTCCTTGTTGCTTTCGGGTCTAGCAGAGAAAGAACCACGAACATTGAGCTTGTGCTGCTTGGGTCCAGTGAGAATTTTGGTGGTCTTCTTTAAGCCAGTGTTAAGTTTTTTGAACTCCTTCTCTGGTATCACTGTCACGTCTGCACCAGTATCGAGTTTGAACTCAGTCTGAACTCCATTTACTTAGCACGTGAAGCTTGTTTAATTCACAAAGGAAAAACGCTATCGCCATTCGGACCAAACAGACGCAACGAAAAATAAAATAGACATTCTAATCATCACATATTACCGGATATTTAAGGTCTCGTGCCTGTCACGACTGAGTCATATATTAAATACTATTACTTTTGTTAACTTAGAATTCAAATTTTAGAACCGTTATATCAGTATCACCTCACTCCAGCTTTGGCTTGACAAAGAGTAACACGGCTACTCGAAATATTGCCATTAAACCTGCCCAAATATGATGTTGTTGTAATAGTCCTGCATTCAGATATTTTTTATACACACTGAGAGTGACGTCTTGCGTTGTGTAGTCCTTTGCATTCAAAGACTCCATTTACTGCTATAATTGCCTTCCAGGGGTTTACTCAGCACTATACTGTTTCTCTACTTTGAATAGAATGCGTCAAGGTAGCCATCATTGGCGTCCTCCAGGGAATTTACTGTTCCTCTTTCGGATCGCCGACTGCCTGGTAGTGACCTTTCTTCTTTGATTTTAGACAGGTTGCCTCCTTGGCTGGACATTGAAATCTTCCGTGTGCTGGACTTCTTCCACATCTACCACGTACAGGATGCAGTTCCTTGGTTTTGGGAACTTCAAGAGGGTTTTGAGGATTTAGCATCTCCTATCGGCTTCTTTTGGCCCTGCTTTTGTGTCTTTGTTTTCTGCTGGTGATTCTTTTGGACTGTTTCTACGGTTATTAGCTCAGTGGTTTGTCTGTCCTTCAGCTCTTCTATTTACTGAATGTTGCTTATTTACAAGCTCGCTCTGGCTTGCAGAGTTAACTGATTTCTCAAGTGTTAGATCGGCATCCAGTTGTAGCTTTTATGACAAACGGGAGTCCAACAGACCCACAATGATGCAATCTCGTATCATTTCGTCATTAAGTGTGCCATAATTACAATGTTTAGCTAGGCAGTACAGATCTGTTATAAAGGAATCGACGGATTCTCCAGCTTCCAGCTTTCTTGTGTTGAATTTTGCTCTCTCAAAGATCGTATTTCGTCTTTTGATAAAGAGGTTTTCAAACTTAGCTTTGACAAGATCATACTTCTTGGCATTTGCTTCAGTTAGGTCAAATGATTTCATAATAACCTTACGAGAAACCACTGGCTGAACTTGAACTCATTGCTGGCATTATTTTAGAGAGAAAATCTTGAAATATTCCGAAATATTAAGACTGTGGTTTCTTTAACACACTAATCTGACACCATTTAGTAATAGGTAGTTGTGGTGAGCCCGGATGGCTGAGGATTGCAACGGATTGAACGACTAGAAAATCTCAATAACATCCACCACGTTTACTAACTTCACCAGGTGGCCCAATACATGATTATAACACAGGGAGCCCAATACTACAACTTCGAGAAGGCATTTGGTTCTGTTTATCGTCAGAGCTTGTAGGTAATTCTACAAAAGTATGGAATTCCAGAAAAGATTATAAGAATAAGAGAAACTGTTGAGCATCAAGGTGAAACTGGTGATTGGTTTGGCATTAACACTGATGACAGGAGTCAAACTAGGATGTAGTATCTTAGGTTTCTTGTTCTTGTTGGTCATGGACTGGGTGTTATGGAGAACGGTCGGTGTACGAAGCGAAAACGGTATTAGAAGGAAGTTGACAATCAAGCTTGATGACTTAGATTTTACTAATGATATAGCTTTACTTTGCTTCACTAGACAACATGTTTAGGATAAAACAGCAAATTTGGATGATGAGGCTAGGCGTACAGGGCTCAGGATAAACTGTATTAAGATGAAGAGGAAGATCGAGGATGTGAATGAATTCACATTCTTAGGAGCGAAAGTTTTTAAGAAGGTGGCGGGATGAAAGACCTCAGCTGGAAACAGGCTATCTAAAGCAAGAGGTGCGTACACAAATGTAAGAAGAATATGGAGCTCGAAGAAAATCACGAAAAGGACAAAGTCAAAGCTTGTATAAAGGTCCCCTATAAAGCGTTTGTACCATCGATTTTGTTGTACAGTTTAGAGATCTGGAAAATGAACAAGGGAGATGATAAGGCAATAAAGACTTTCCACCATAAACGTTTAAGAGTTTTGAAGATCAATTGGCAACATAGAAGTGCTACGAAGAGCAAAAATGGAGCCATTGAGTAAAGAGGTTAAAAACGGAGATGCGTGATGACTGCTCACGTGTTGTGGCAACATCGGTAGAGTGACTGTGATATAGCAATTACCTGGGCACAAAAAGGACAAAAAAAGTGAGGAAGGCCAAAGCCGACATGGAGAAGGATGGTGGAGCAAGAGAAAAGCGAGATTGGGTGGTCATCATTTGGTGAGGTACGGGTCAATGTGGCTGACAGGAAAGAGTGGAAGAGCCTTGTAATGGCCTTATTTGCCACTTAGGCGTAAAATGGAGATAAGAATGATACAGTTGAACCCTGATAACTCTAATTCCCAGCTAACGTGAAGAAAAACTGATTTTTTCTTTGATTTGCCCTATAAATATGCTCATACTTTAGTTTTAACTCCTATAACCTGAACAGCGAGGGTTTGAAGTAGTTTCGTTGTTCCTTGGCAGTTTGAGTTACCGGAGTTGAACTGTAGATATAAGATAAGTTGCAAACTTCTCTATCTCTGAAAAATATGTGCTACCTGTTAAGTTAAGTCTGCTTTGCTTTTCGACAGGATGAGAGAATTTACTTCCTTATCATTCTGCCACTTGGAAGTCAGGACAAGGACAAGCCAATGTTTTTTTCGAAGGTAAATAAATGGTACAACACTTGTCTAGTTACATTGTGGGAAATAACTTTCATTTTTTCACAAGAGAGTATAATGATGAATACTGTGTATCAGTTTTTAAATTAAATGTAAATTAAAACCACATTACCTGCTTGCTGACCCTTGGCTATTCCATGTCAGCTGTGGTGTTGGTTCTGTATTTTACTGGCTGGCTGAAACTTGGCCATCTGCCAGATAACTTTCTGCGAGAGCTGTGGCTTACTCTTGACTATCTACTAGGTAATATTCTGTGAGATCTGTGCTGTTGGTTCTGTAACTGACCTGCTGGCTGATCCCAGGCTATCTACTAGCTAATATTCTTTGTGTGCTGGAGTGTTGGTTTTGTACCTCGCCAGCTGGCTGACCCTTGGCTATCTGCAAGGTAACATTCCATGTCAGTTGTGGTGTTGGTTCTGTACCTTACCTGCTTGCTGACCCTTGGCTATCTGCCAGGTAACGGCTATCTGCCAGGTAACATTCCATGTCAGTTGTGGTGTTGGAACTGTACCTAACCTGCTAGCTGACCCTTGGCTATCTGCCAGGTAACATTCCATGTCAGCTGTGGTGTTGGTTCTATACCTTACCTGCTGGCTGACCCGTGGCTATCTGCCAGGTAACGGCCATCTGCCAGGTAACATTCCATGTCAGTTGTGATCTTGGTACTGTATCTTGCCTGACTGCTGAATCTTAGCCTCTGCCAGGTAACAACCCAATGTAAGCTATAGACCATTTTCACGCAAAAATATATTAAACAAATCAGGAAACTGTGGCCAGTATCAAATTCAGCGCATCCGTATTAGCAAAATTTCAAAATTTTGTAAACACTTCCCGAAAACTAATGCAGATATGAAGTTTTGAAACTTGATCTTCTGCCCTTATTATTAC
>JAOBRD020996689.1:0-11886 GCA_027575215.2 Hydrozoanthus sils
GGCCCAGTTGTTCAAAGGCTGATTATCATTAACCCAGGGTTAAATTCTTAACCTACGTTCATTAATTCCAACCATGCGGAAACTGAGTTGAGCTCTAATTTCTGAATTGACAAGGTTTTACCGTGGAAAGTCTAAACAGTATTTTGTAAGAACCGCCTTTGAACAACCAGGCCCTGGGGCAGTCGGAGACTCTCTTCCGCTTTGCACTACGGAAACCGGGGATAAGTGCCGGCCTAATTATCCACTTGACTTAAGAAAGGATTTAGCTATTTAGACATTTGATCAGTATAATGACAAACAGATGACAACAATGGTAGCCAAGCTAGGAAAGGGTTTATGAGTTGCCAATGACCTTTGTTATCCGTTGCTTTGATTAACAGCTGTTGAAAGCCCAGACCAAGTACCTTGGACGTAACTGGCGCAAGAGCAACATGAAAACCATTTCAGCCATTTATCAGAAAGTTAGGCATCGACTCAACGATGACTGGGCTTACGGAAATGGTACGTGTAAAGGTTGACCTTATCGATAACGTTCTAATAGTTTACGTGTGTTCACATGCCAAGACCTCAGTAGCTACCTGAAAAGTGACATTGAATTTAAAAAGTGCTGTCCCAAGCACGTGTTCGAAATGCGTTTTTCAGTCCACGAATACTTGCATTTACCCATAATGCTTAGCGTATCAACGTCAAAAAATGCCCATAAAACGCAAAGAGAGAATGTGTAAACCTCAAATTTGACTTACACAGTGTTGGTAGTACAAGAAAGTTATACCAGTTGTCACCTTCTCTGAGCCTTTTTTGGCGGTGTAATTTTTCCACCATTTCACGGGTCTTCACAGAACGTTACCCCAAGCAATTCCAAGTTCACTCTTCTCCCCTATCCCTTCTGTGAATGTTTGGAGCGGCTTCTGCATTTGTCTTCTCACTTCGGTCTCAACAATCGTAATGATGTTCAACTTCATCTTGCTCTTCTGAGACCAGTGCTAAATGTTAACAAACTCTTTATCTACCAGACCTTACTCGTAGATTTCACTAGTACGCTTAAGATGACGTCATCCGCGTACCTGATGATACCGTGAGAGAAAAAAAATATTAGGACAGTCCCCTGAAGGAAACGTCTATTGATGATCAGAAACTGGTTACAACCCCGTCAAACATGACTCACTTCTGCCGGTCACTTGTAAAGATTACAATTCAGTTAATGAAATAAGGATTAATGTCATAGGTTAAAGATGCGGGTGTTGGTTGGGGGTGGGAGGGGTGGTGTTTGTTACTATCTTGTAAGGAGAAAGCGCTAATTAACTCATCACTCAGTTGAACTTGTAAACCCTGACACTTGTTTAGATTAGTTTTAATCCTTGTTTGAACTCTAGACCTTGATGCTCGACCTTGGGATTTCCAAGCGGAGGAGTGCGCTCTTCGCACATGCGTCGATCGATTCAACAACAGAAGATATGGACTGGAAACAGAGATGGAAAACGAAGAGAATAATCTCACACCAGTGGATAACAACTTCATGAGTGTTCTTGGGCGGCGAATGGAGCTTGGAACTGAGTTTAAAGAGAACTATGAAAAGTGGCTTGAAAGGGAAGTGTATTCAGCCACGATAGACTGGGAACAGCTGTGTGGTTGCCCCTCAAAGCCTAATCTGGAGGTCAAATCAGACGCCCCTTCAGCTTGATACTGGACAGTTTTATGGACGGTTGACACTGCTAGTTTTGATGTTCTCAACTTAATGTGTCAAACTGCCGCACTGGGTTACCATCAAGGAAAGCGACAACCTGAGTGTAGCTGGAACTTAACGCTTCTGCAAACACGCAAGTCTTGATGTTCTCCAATGAATGAGGCAAACTGCCGTGTTAAAGTACCATCCAGGAGGTCAAGAATGTGTAGCTGACGCCTTTTTGTAAGAGAACAAATGAGTGGATCTCAATCCTCGTCTTAAGTACCACTTATCAAAATGATTTCAGGTTCATATCATACAGAGATTGTTCTCTCCTCAGATGAAACGTTCTCTCCTCAGATGAAACGTTCTCTCCTCAGATGAAACGTTCAAGAATAACGCACATGAGCTACAAAGATAAGCTTGGTGTATTTAGCTCGGCATTATAACCTTCTTCCCTCTAAGCTGTGAATGTTCGGCCTTTTACATGTAATAGGAGGCTGGTCTGAAACGATTCGTAGATCATAAGTACAGTTCTGAACATTTTTTTTTACAACCGAGGTGATCACTTCACAGGCTCAAACATATTATTCAGGAATCACTTCTGGTTTTCATAATGTTGAGATTAAGTATTTTGCGACGAGCAATTAGTTCTTTGTTGCTGAGTTTTATGGGATGGTGATGATACTTTGTCTCATCAAGCTTCCCAATGCAAAGTGGGTAAGAATAGGAACATGCGATATCTTCTTCAAGTTCTAAGCTGAGCTGGACAAGCGAGAGGTCAATCCCTCATTGTGACTGTCTTTCATCGTCACCATGCTTTTAGCTAGAGACATCAGAACGATCGTGATATTGTCAGTTGCAGTTTTTGGCGTACAATGCAATACACTTTCGTTGAGACACCTGCCCATTGTCAACCTAATTAGTTCGATTCTAGAACAATCGAATACCAAACGGTTTCCACCTAACAAAGAGTGGCCGAGTTTTTTTTGTTTGTTTGAGATATTGAACACTCTTCCGATGAGTTGCAACAGAACAGTTTCCGTAGATTTTAAAAAAGAATTGGCGTTCTAAATATGATGAAACTGTAGCAGATTCTAAGTGTACATTTCAGTCCAAGCACATGTATGGTTTAAAGCTCAAGAGTTTTTTCTGTAATACATTTTTTCTAAAACATCTAAACTTGATGAAACTGGCTAAGCATCAGCTGAATTTGCCATTCAAGACAAGCTCATTGAATATCCGCTGCAAAGGTTTTTAACCGTTGCTTTTTAAGACATTGGGTTGTACAAAACCGGTTTTGGCAGAGTGAGAGGTGGCCTTTTCAGTTATAGGATTATTATGGCATATTTAGAGTTTATCATTAATGCCGCTCTTCGCCTGTTTTCTATCCCTTGAACGTGTCGAAAAGCAACGCCTTCTATTCAGTCAAACTCTCGACTTTAAGATGGACACCTTCTGGACCAGCCTTGACTACCCGTCTAAGTGAGATGTCTGTCTTACGGAAACTTAAATTACAATAAATGACTGAGAAAACGCACGATTTCGTGTCCGTTTTTTAGAGGTGTCCGTCTTATCTGGGTGTCAGTCTTGACGGGTTTGACTGTAGTAGATAAAGGAGTGAAGTGAATACTTATACAATGAGCTTGTCTGATTAATGACTCGTAACGTTAATATATTATAACTTGAAGGAAAATTCTTCACAAATACGTGGGTTTTGTAAAGTTAGGAGTTTAAAATGTATTCAACATTTAGTACAAAACAAAACTGGTTTTCTTAAAACTATTTTTATCAAGAATTGGCAACTTTGCTAAATATACGTTTATAAAATGAAATAATTCAGAAAGGCGCTATTTATATTATTCTGTCTGCTGTCATATACAAAAGTGTGGCTAACAAAAATAAATGGAACATAACACAGATTGATAGCGTTTGGTCTCAGTCGAGGGAAGTTTTTCTCAGATGATAGTCAAATGAACACACCGACTTCCTTTTTAGTATAAACATGTTTCGGCACCTTAACTACATTTATAGAGAATATTAGACGGTGACGCGAACATGTGAAGTTTATCTTCGAGTGGAATTTTTTTTTGTTCCACAAGGAGATAAACTTCTTATGGCCGCGCCAACGTGTAATTTTCTCTTTTATTATAAAGATATGAGTTTTTATATGCGCTGAAATGAGGGAAAAACGAAAATATCAGTCTCACTAATGAAGATATGGTCAGCGATATCTTCACTAGTGAGAATATGGAAAATACGTCACTCGTATCCCGGATGTAATCCCGGATGTAATCTACGAATGTCGTATTTTACAGTAAAACACTCATATCTAAACTGTCACCAATAGAAAGCAGTTCGTTCTGATAGACGACAAAGTGCCCATCGGTGGAATTTTATTTAGAAATTAATAATTGCTTTTGCTTGAGATGGCTAAAAATGTTCGACTACCTATCATGCTCATGACACACTGCATGTTCTTACCCAACAGAAATACTGTTGGTGGATTTTCTTGTAGAAACACCAAGAGTAGGTCTAACCATAATCTCTTGAAAAGAACTACATGGTCTAACTATCGTAGACTGTGTTATGTACTACTTGTATCATCAACAGTAGCTCAGTCTTCGGCAATGCTTCATTTACTTCTTTTTACACTGTGTGTTATTGAGAGTGGATTTTCAGAGGACTTTGTGATCGAAAGAACAGCAACATTTGATTCAACTGGCGACCACTTTGACATCCCTGGTGCCGTATGTCGCAACATCACCAGCGCGTCAAAGTGCTCGCGATACGGAGCGATAAAAAGACAGTCAGGATCATCTTGTAACTGCGAATGCCCAGCTTCGAATTCTTCTCTTATGTACAGTTGGGCCCATGGAAATGCACTGACGATATGGTATTAAGCAAAAATGAAAGTAAGTTGTTGTGATTTACTCGAATTGAGCAATTTCATTATATTAAAATCCATATGAAATGAAAAATTTTATTACCTCGGTGGAAAGACCTTGCTAACTGAGGAATATCGGGCGGTGAAAAAATGTTGTCAAAAATCTATTATTCTTGATATATAAAGAAACAAAGCTTCTTTAAACAGGTTTCAATTTTTTCTAGACTGCGCTGTTTACGCGGGGTTCGAGGATCTGTCGAGAGACCAGTTACAGACTCTCGGCAAAGTTCAGCTTAGAATGTGGCACATTGAACCGAAGGATAGCGGTAATGTAACTTGTGGGTTGGATCCGTAATTGTCTAAATACATGAGCTGTTTTAATGGATGGACACCCATAACGGACACCGCGAGAGTTCAAGTGTTTGTTAACAAAACATCAGCTCATTTGAGGGTGAGCTACACTGATTCTAAATGAAATGTGTGTTATACCTGAAAAGTAGGATAAGAGAAAAATTTCAAATAGACGTATTAGTGCCCACTGATCTCTGATCAAGTGCATAAACCTCTTTTAGAGGGCGTGCCTTTCCTGGTAGATTTAGAGGGATGGCATCTTGATTTCCAAATAACCTTCACGAGTCCTACAACTTGATCTCAAACCTTTGGTTTTTAGCTTAAATCATAGGAGCAGGCGTAGCTCAGTTGGTTAGTGCGCGGCCTTCGGAGCTAGAGGTCCCCAGTTCGATCCCCGGTGACTGCACGCCTGTTTCGACTTTCTTCTGATCAGTGTAGCTGTAGCTTTGAATACCCGTAAAACTGAGCACTGACAGAGGGAGGGGGTAAAGGGCGCATTGTCGGTTTCCGTTGATAACAGCACTCTCTGAAAGCTGAATGAACTACCGACGTTTAATAACGATACCATTGCCTTTAACCTTTACCATAATTCGAGGGGTTGAGGAGGATGGGCTAAAAAGTCAACGCTGATGGAAAAAAAACAGCTATCAACCTTCCTAGTACTCTTATAATTATCATTTGAAAGTGGACCTTTTTTGGTTTTTACCCGGTTTTCGTTAAATTAGCCAAGGCACGGGCTACAGGATACTATAGCTACAAGTGAAATTATCTAAACTGATGCTTGTAAGATGGTTGGATGGACAGTTGGACGATGGGTGAAGGATGTTGACAGTGCCACGGGTAAAAAAGACCCTTCGAAGAGATTTTATCTGTCCGTTCATTATTCGAACCAGCTGTTTAAACAGTCTTTCCTAACTGATTTCTTTTCTACAACGTTTATTTTCAGAATTCATCTTAAAAGCTGGATACTTTAAACGCATGATAATCAAAGTGGTTTTCAATACTGGCTGTCATGTAAGCACCAATGGATTGCCTTGCATATTATTCAAACTGGAAGGCTTGAAAATTTGTAAGTATAGACTTTTACAATGAACTGCCTGGTAAAATTTTAGTAAGGATATCTTTCTTTCCTTCTGTCCCCTTACCCTTACCTTACTCTCTCTTACTTTCTCCCTGGCCTCTTTCCTTGTCCAATTGATCAAAAAACATGCATACACCTACGCATCCAATAACATACGCATGACAGTCATAACCGAGAATGCAAGCATCAAATAAAAATCTGCATGTTAAAATGAAGTTGGAACAAATGCATTTTCATCAGTGATCATCTTCAGAGAGGTCAAACTCTGATACGCTGTAATTGACCAAAGGCAAGTGTATATAAGAGAAACCGAGAGAGAAAAACCCAACTGGCTTCAAGCTGGAATCGAACCCCAACGACACCCCGACATCAAACAGCACATATTGGAGACCCAAATGCCGCGTTTTTAGTCTAACGAGGCCCTATTCAAGCTTTGATTTTGCTTGTTTTTCGTGGTTGTGATTATCACATGAGAAATTAAGATTGAACAGCACTAGCTGCTCCTGTGTGTGACATGCACAACCTTTAAAGGCAAAGCCTTAGGTAAAATAAGTGTTTCATTAGATTGAAAGCGAGGTATTTGGGTCAAACACGTCGACTTCAATATCTGTTATTTGCGATCTCATAGTGGTTTTATTTCTTCTTATATACTTTAAGGAACAGGCGTAGCTCAGTTGGTTAGTGCGCGGCCTTTGGAGCTAGAGGTCCCAAGTTCGATCCCCGGTGACTGCACGTCAAGCACTAGTTGCTATTACATGTGTTTGGTAACCGGACTTCATGTAATATTTCTGTCTTTGGCTATTGGCAGTTTTTAAATAAGCATTCCCCCCTCCCCCTTCCTCCCTTTCTAATAAGACCCCCGTCTGGAAGGTCTAAAGGTAAATGTCTTGCCCCCCCCCCATTAGAGTGTTTACAGTATCTATTATACATATAAGCAGCGGTTAATTATTTCAGGTTTGAAGATGACCGATACCGTCAAGCTAAATAGTTCAATCGTTTTGCAAAACTTGAAGATTTTTCTCCTTTTACCGTTTTTTTGTGTGAAACGAGCAACGCGTACGATTGTTTAACGTTTAAATAGAAGATGTGGGTGCAAAAATGGGTTGTTTTTGCACGAAACTGTTGTTTCAGATACTCTTTGTTGGTAAAATACCAAAGTTTTTAAACTTTTTGAAAAAAACTGGCGAAAAGATTGTTTAGCACAGGATTCAAGCCGAATCTTGTCGTGCGTGATTTGGGGGAACGTGTTGTTGAACAATATCGCGCTTTACGCTTTTGGTCTAAATCGGTCCACCTAATATATATATTTTGATGTATTCGAGGTGTAACGGGGTTACGTGCTTTGTAAACAGCTACATTAACTCGCTAGGCAGAGGTGCTAGGAAATTACCATATTTTAAGGGTGGACGTTCTTCACGGAGACGTTACATCGTTGGAAGCTAGAGACAACTCCTTTCTAATCTTTCACACAGTTGCTATGTGAATGTTCCACTGGAACTCAACTCATAATCAGAGCATTCTGTGGGTTCTCTCTTTCTGAGATAGCTTACTGTACTTAGCGGCTCAGATAAAAGAGACATCTTGACATCTTGCAAAATTGATTACAATTCTTTATAGAACTTTCTTGAAACTCTCGAATTGTTGATTGATTGTTATTACAAGTTTTTATTAAAGCTTAAAGATAAAGCACGCTATGACTAATCCTTTTGTCTTATAAGCATTTCATTGTTTTCACGAGATATCAAAACGTTTTCGAAAGATTGTTTAATATGCTGTTACAGTGGCTCAAAACATTAGTATGTTGTTACTAGTTTATTTTATCTTTTGCATTTAAGGCGGGATTACGAGCAAAGTATATCTTTTTATACATTCGTAGTAACTCTACAAGCAGTGTTTTTACGTTTAAGAATTTCAAGTGCAAAATCCTCGAACTAAGTGTCGACAACAAGCCAAAGAACACTTAAAGTTGAATTGAGGTCAAAGAAAAACTTACAGTATTGAACAACAATATTGAACCTTAACTTAAACTTCAGAATAATTTGAAACTAGTAATACTTCCAGCTACCCTGCATGTAACCAACTTGTGGTCTCCTTAACCTTTTTAGTTTAAGTAGAAGAGAAGGGAACGGTTCTTTATTAGATAAAAAGTCAGAAAAGACAGCTGCTGGCTAATATTCCTTAGTTTCTAAGTTCTCTTAGGAAGACCAAAAGTATCCAGCTTGAAGTGGCCCTTGTCCGAGTTATTATTTATTTTGTTGGACCTTTACTTGATAAGCTCCAGGTTTTAGAAATATTAACATTTTAGTGGGAGAAACCCGTAGCGAGAACTGTGACGGGAAAACCCAGTAATTAAAGTCGAGGAGTTTTCGTTCTTCCCCTAAACCATTTTAGTTATGGGCGGTTTTTTCCCATTCAAATTTGTCACTTTGACTCTTTGCTTGTTTCATGGAACAGTGTTCGGGCAGCGTTTTGCGATACAGCGTTTCGTCAACCAAAAGGGAGACATGTTCAAAGCAATCA
This sequence comes from Hydrozoanthus sils, assembly GCA_027575215.2. Lineage (NCBI taxonomy): Eukaryota > Metazoa > Cnidaria > Anthozoa > Zoantharia > Hydrozoanthidae > Hydrozoanthus > Hydrozoanthus sils. The sequence continues at coordinate 8,503 of JAOBRD020996689.1, forward strand.
GGATCAAATGCAACAGTGATTTTTGTGGCACTTACAAAGCTTCGCCTGTTTCCAAGAAAAACCAATGTGAATGTCAGTGCAGAACAAAGTTTAACTCAACTTTCAGTTTAAAATGCAGAGGATGGAGTTGTGTGGGTGAAAGACACCTACGTTGAAAAGAGGGTAGGTAATTTCTTCTTTAAGGTGTTTTAACATCAAAGTTGATACGTTGCGTAAAAGAACACGAGAATTCCCAAGAACTAGCATTTTTCCCCAGAACTAAGGCCTATGAAATTGTATTATTTGAATTTTGGAATATACATAAGAATTCTTCATCCTTTTTCAATTCTACGTATCCATGCAACTTGCTTGACGCTTTAGAAGTTGGTGAGGTAGAGAATTGATATTGATATGACAACGTATATAATGCTATCAAAACTACAAGAAGAGAAAAAAATGTAAAGAGGGAAAAAATTAATTCGGGATGAAAATTTTCGGTGTTAAGTTTGGTTATTACTCATGATACTGCATATAAGAAGCGAAAGGAAAACCTTACCATAACTTAGACTTACATGTTGCCAATATTAAAATCCAAACAGGTTTCTATACCTTAAAGTGCAATTAAATAAAATGCGAGTCAACTGACATACCAACTGAAGAATATCATAGAGAATTCTATATTTTAGACTATGTATCTAAACTTATTTTTACTTGTTGTCACGTATCGCTTAGCATAAAAGGGAAAAAGTAAGCTCCGTACTTTGCGCTATCAATATTGCTTAGATAACTCTATCATACTACTTGTTTTCGTCTTTTGTTTTTCCAAATAAGATAACAATACCTGTGAAACACTATTTCTTTTGTCACTTAAGCCTAGTTACACAGTGCACATGAAAATTATTTTTCTACATCCGTTCATCGGTAAACCATTCAGCACATTTTTACTTTTTAAACCGTCTTTACGTGGTATACAGCCCTCGTTACTTATATATTACTAGCATTTTTGTCCAAAGGGGAGTGCTGCAAGCAGCTTCAATATTCGTCTTGTAGTTATGAATAGGGTTTATGTAATTTCTTTGCTAGAAGAGTTTCTGTTTAATCATAAACAGCAAAAAAATAGTTATCTTTTGCATTTCTCTAATCTACCGCGTGTGATTGAGAACAGCAGTTTTACTGCTTCAGATTATTTAATGTTTTAACAAACTTTAACATAAGAACTCTTATTGGCTGATGCTGTTTTATTCCTTTTAGAAAATAACTATAAGGAAAGAAACTTTTTCGTGTCCTCTTACGCCATTCTCTATTCTCTTATAACAAAAAACAGATTTGTAAGCAGTAAAAGCGCGCGTTGTTTCAGGACTATTATCTAATACCAGCTATATTCTCAGTCTAAAAGTAAAAACGGCGCTTATGTTTTTATCAAGTCTCTTAATTGTTTTCCTTGCTTTTTGTTTCCAAACCCACTTGAAGCACTTTCGAAGTAATATTTAAAAATCCATTTACTTTGAATGAGTTTGAACCACTCAGTAAGAGAGCGCTCGATACGTTTGGCGTAGATCCATTTAAAATATCAGGTTGGAGAAAATAGTTATTGATTAAACTAAATAAATTGTTGCTATCCAAAGAAATTTCAACTATTTCCTTAACAAATGACAACTTCAACTCCTCGTGCATTAACATCTCATATAGTTGTTTTTTGTCAAATTCATATATACTATATATACTTTATTTCAGTCGTGCAAGATTAGACATAAATGGATATTAAAAATACCTAAGACAAGCACAACCAGTGAAAATTAAAAGCAAAACTAGGCAGTGCACACTCAGGGTAATATCTTAACCAAAGTGGCTCCGATCAAATTAACTTGCATACAGTAATACTGAATGAAAACAAATTAAAAAAAGACCTGCCCCCCTGTCCCCCTTCCCCGGGCTACTTTTTATCGTTTTCAAAAATTTTCCCTCATTTGACAAATAAAAAAATCACTGTGACTATTTAGTCACTTTAATCTATTTTGAAATAAATTCATTTACTCTTCTCACAACAACATGACATAGGCATTGTAGTGTTTTGATTAAAAAAGGTGTAACCAACTCAATTTCTTTGAAACTACTTCATCATTCCTCGATTTTCATAATGGTACAATAACACTTGGTAATAATTTTCCTTTTTTCCCTTTTCTAGAGTGCAACCTCTTCATTGGAGAAAACTTTAATTCCGGCAAAATAACAACTCTTGCTGACGGTGGCAGAGAAAAAGTGAACTTGCTTGTTTTTTATCAAAAACAGTGTCATGTTAATCATATGACCTCCTATTATCTCACTTGCAACGGAACGTGGCTGAAAACTGGCCAAGCTATTAATGAAAGAATATTTTTACTACCCCCTGATGTGTCTTCTCTGACACTAGATATAAAGGTAATTTGTTTTCAGTTTGGCTGGGACATGATAAGGTGTGAGTTAGTTTTGGCAAAAACAGCCAGATAAACTAAATCAAAGGGTTGTTTTTTAAGCCATATCATCCTTGATGTTAATTGAACACGAATCCAGGTGATCGGCATTAGGAAAACACTTTATCCAAAGGGGTTTAAATATTAATTAATTAAATAATTAATTAATTAATTAATTTGTTTATTTATTTAGTCATTCATTCATTCATTTATTTATTTGTTACTTATTTATCTATTTTATTTATTTGTATGTTTGTTCGTTCGTTTATTTATGTCTATCTATTTACATTGTTTATAAAGCAACATCGTTTCTGAGTGGAAGATTGATTCAAATTTGGTTTACGAGTCAGTGTTTGCCTTTTGGTGGCCCGGTGTCGACTAAAAACTGTTTGATGCTAAAGATTCAAGGAGTTACCAACTGGTAAGTATGAAGGCTTCCAACTGGAAATCGTCCATTTTCGTCGTGGCTCCTTCCTCCGACATACATAAATTGCAAACTCAAATTGACTAAATTTTTATTCCTCTTTTCCTTTTCTCTAGAAAAACTAGCTATCATAACCATTTTATTCTGCAGACTATTCATCTTTTTTTTAGCTTTTGCTTAAAGAGCATATGATATGGTTTCAGTTTATTGGTGTTCTAAAAGATCGTTGTCCAAAACACATTTCTGCAAAGTTTGAAAGAAATTCAATAAAAAACCAGAGTTACGGCTGTTTTAATTTAGGATATTTTCCTATAATTTTTGGCACCCTAGTTTAGTGGACTCGGACGAGACCCCAGGACACCACTACATCATCTTGTTGGGAAAAATTCCCGCGTTCGTCTTTGTCTCAATATTTTTTTTTAGCAGACTGAATAGAGAGTGAAAGAAAATGTTCGATTTCGACTCTACAGAAGAACTTGGTTACGAGTCAGGTAACTGGGAAAGCATTGAGGAAGAAACATGTGAAAACGA
>JAOBRD020996793.1:0-11884 GCA_027575215.2 Hydrozoanthus sils
AGATGCTCGGTAAATAGAATTCCAAGAAGCTTATGACTGCGCACGCGTTCGATCCGGATATGGTTTACAGATATGTCTAATATGTCTTTCTGAGGAATCTTCTAAACAGTATAGGAAAGACAAAGGCGATTCTTATCAGTATTCAGTCGATACATTGTCTTCTCATAAATATTAGTTTAATATTAACTGGGAACAAGAAATCTGCCCGGATCCATAAGCTTAAAACTATATAAGACAAGGAATAATCCAGGTTTCGTCGATCTACAAAGAATCTCCTGAACCCACACAAAGGCAATAGTTGTCCGTCCTTAATTTCCCACGACCAAACTAGCAGCTGGCCCCGTAGCTCAGTTGGTTAGAGCGACTTAGATATCTTTCCTACGTCGAGGGTTCGGATCCCACCGATGTCAGAGATTTTTTTCTCTTTTTACTTTGTGTGGGTTTATGGGGTTCTTAGTTAATGCTGTAGATCGGCGAAACTTTGATTTTTCCTCATTTCCACCGGCAAGGCCTCACTCGAATCTATATGATGTAGTACACATATGCCTCTCAAGGAAAACACTATTTGGCTGTATAGCACAGTTATGGTTTTTTGTTTTGTTTTACGTTGTAGTTTCCAGCTAGCAGTTGCAGACAGAAATGGTTTTCTGGACTTTCGGACGGGAAAAGCTTGGAATGGTAACAACATCAGTCGATGGGCAAAGAACGCGTGCGTGTTGTACCTTGTGCCCGAGGTATGAGTAACTCTAAAAACTGTTTATTTTGTCATTCAATCTCACTTTCACCTGTTTGTTGTTTTGCGTTACTCTTACACTTTAACTGGAGCAACGTTCGAGCGTTTTCGTATTTTTGTCGTCTTGGAGGATCTTGTTAACGAAGTTGGTGGACCTGTTGCGTTGTTTCTCGGCATATCAGGCGGCGAGGTTGCCTGAATTCTGTTTAACAATAGACCTTATGAATGATGACACAATAGCGTTTTCCTGCACTAAAACGAGGCTTGGTGGTGTTACTTACTTGTTATGTACAGTGAAACGAACATTCCAGTGAATAACATGGTAGAACAGATATAACAAATTGTTGAACGGTAAAAACATTTAAAATAGATCCAAAATTGCCGCGATCTCACATAACACTTCACCACCACGCCTCAATTTGATGCACTTTTGACTTCATTATGCATAAAGGGCATTGAGCTGTTTCTGTTAACAAATACCTTGGCATGTACAGAGTCTGATTGCTTATTGAACGATTGTTATATCTTATACATGTATAAAAAAGTAATCAAATAAACTCATTTTGAAAATGACGTCAAGCGAGACTTCGAAACGTCAGATGTCTACGCTCATTTTCATTGTAAAAAAAATAGACATAATTTTAAATAAATGTGCATCGTCAATCTTTTACAGGTGCCACTGGAGGCGGATTCCCATTGCCCATCTGAAGAAACATATCAAGCGAGTGAGTCTGAATTTAACAAAACTACAGCAGACTGGCTTGAAACTCCCGCGGATAGATGTTCAGACGTCGAGAAAGAAAGTACATTTAACCGTCCTGAGTTTCATACCAATGAAACAACAAAAAAGCAAAATGTTGGTCAAAAAGATATCCCTCATTTGGCTAAGGTTAAAGTTGAAAGACTAAGTAAAAACGAAGAGGAAATCGTTGCAAATCCGGTTGGTACTGTTGACGAGAACCTTAGACATTCTTATGAGTGCAATGATGAAGAAATAGAACATGAACTCCGTTTACAAACTCCTAATTCCAACAGCATTGCAACGTTTGCATTGCTTGAAAGAGCAGAATCAGCATTTCATGGTCATTTTAAGTTCTCGAAACCCATTGGTTTTGGATGTCTAGGAATAGTTTATGCTGGGACTGAGCTTAAATCAAGAAAACAAGTTGCTATGAAAATGATCGAGAGAAAGCCTAAATTTAGTCTTTTCCGTGCAGAAGATGCCACTGGACTTATGTCTTTAAAATCCAGCAAGCACCTTGTTCCGTACATCAATTTCTCAGACGATGAAAATCATTTTTATGTCGTCGAGGAACTCATGACTGGTAACTTAGAAGATTTCATCGAGCATAAAAAGGAACGAATCTGTGAATATGGGATCTTGATTTCTCTTCACATTCTGCGTGGCTTAAGTTATCTGCATCAAAACAGCGTTATTCATGGCAATCTTAAACCAAGTAACATTCTGTATTCAAACACGTCACAGCCTCGTTTTGCGCTTTCTGATTTTGGGTTAGCTGCTCTTAACTTCAAACCGTGTAACATTGATAAAAGGACACGTTTGTGGGCTGCACCAGAAGTACAGCGAGGAGAGGAATGTTCCCAAGCTTCAGATGTATTTTCAGCTGGTCTTGTGATTCACTACGGCATTAGCGCCAAAAAGCATCCATTCACTCCCGAGAACTTTAAGGAGGAAAATGCTCTCGAGACACAGCGTGTCACAGAGCGTAATATTTTTAGCGGTCGGATATACATAGATGAAAATTTACCCACTAGTCTTCGAGATCTTATTGAACAAATGCTCGGTAACAGCAGTCAGGAACGAACCACGGTTAAAAAAGCCTTGTCTAACTCGATTTTTTGTTCGGATAAAGTGTAGCTTTCATTCGGTCGCAACTATTGCCTGTTTTTCATCCGTTTTGCTTTCATCAAGACAGTTAACACAATTTCTAATTTTATTACATCCATTTTGGAATCACAGTCAATCTGTGCAATCTGATTGGCTCACACAGTGCGATTAACTCCTAAATCGCACTATTTTGAACTTTAAATCGCATATTTTTTTCAGCTATTCACAAACAAGCATTAAAACAAAATAACCAATGAGATTTCAGAACTGTACTTCTCCGGCCAATCAGACAAAAAACAGAGACAAGAATAAATCTGGCCAACATGTTTGCAGGCGTTGTTACCCAAATTCCATATTTCCTACAAAAAAAATGGACGAATTTAACTACTTACAGTTTCAAAACATTGATGACTTGCTCGTTGATGAACAGTTATTTGTAGCCAAGTTTCTTGAGAAATTTGTCAATTTTCTTGAAGAGTTCTGTCAATTTGGAGGCTGAACTGGTCAATATTTCCTCAATCCGTACGATCCGGCATCCAAAATTCGTGAAAACAATAAGCGACAAAAGAAATAAGTTCTAACTGTCATAAACGGAAGATGTTTTCCGCTTTCCGATACCACTGTCAAAGAGCACGAAGTCTTATGTTGTCAATAAAAAAACACCTAAAGATCAACTAAGAAGTGGATGAACACATGGAGCAAAACCCACCATCCTGAAAATGTAAGTTTAACATCAAAACAATGGAGTCCGCCAGAACTTGACAAATTGATTTAACGCACTGATTCCTGTTAAACAGCTCCAGCAACAAAGCAGCATACTGCATCATCAGCCAAGGGCTTAATTCCAAGCACTCATTTTGGGAGAATTCGTCGTTTCCATCAAAGTTTTCATTCACTTGACAATGTTTGCTTGATCGCATTCATGCAATAATTACACTGACAGCACTAGCGCGTTCAATTTCTCGGGTCCATTTTTTTAGCTAAAAACAGCCGTAAATCACCTGAATAACCGAAGAAATGGAGAACATATGTGATAAAGTCCTATGATAAGGATTAAATTGCTTGTTTAGACAGGATATTTTCTTAGTTTGCAGAAAACTAGCATGAATGATCTTTCTTGACAATTTTTCATGTTCACGCTGTAGCGAGTTTTGGTCACATGATTTTTTAATATTAAATCCAAAGCAAGACTGCTTCCGGTTCCGCTGAAATTGTGGTGTGATTTCAAAATGGATGTAATAAAGCGGTAATTGAACTTTGCATCGTGCAATTTTGGTCTGAAATCATACTTGTGACATCAAATCGAAACTAAGCGTATGATTTCAGACCAAATTGCACTCCACTCAGTTCAATTACCATTATATATAGTGTTCCAAATTGGTGAGGCTGGCCAAAATTAAGAACCATAAAAACTGGGGAGTAAGTGAATCCCTTTTGAGGTGCCTTGGAACAGGGGAGAGAAGTGGACCCAATTTCGGTGCCACCAAATTTTGGAGTGAGGTGAGCCTCGTTAAGGTGCCATCGAACTGGAGAATGAGGTGTGCCCCATTCAAGCGCCACCAAATTTGGGAGTGTGGCACTTACCAAATCGTTAGTTGAAGTTAATTGTAACAAAAAGAAATAAGTTCATTTTTTCTTGGAAAGAACAAAAGTTTACAACGAAAGTTATCTACCTTTTGTATTCACTTGGTATTGATTCAAACCAAATTGTGAGAAAGTCAGTTAATCGTTTAAGTTATAAAGCCAAGCTGTTTGTGAAGTGTGTTTATTTGTGTCCAATTCTTTGTAAAACAGTAAAAAAAAGGATGACTTAAAACTTGTATTTGTTACGTTAACAGCAACAGCGGTTTTGTATTTTAAAAATTTTATTTACATTATCGGTGCAGCAAGAAACATTTATTGTTAGCATTAAGTTTAGGTGAGTGACGAGCTGTTTGTCCCGAAGCCCAGCAGTCTATCATTTCTACTGATTTCACTTGTTCAATATTTTTTTATTTACATGCCTTTTCCTAACCCCGATGGCTACTCCAATTGTACATTTAAACCGTGGCCTTCAATCCCGGACCTTTGTTCACTTTGCCTTGAAACTATTTGATTCGTATTACTTTTTTACTTGCTAATTTCCTCAAAAATTCAGAAACAAATTTCAGCTAAGTCATTCAAAAGGGTCTTTAGCAAACTGCAAAAATCTTTATTAACAAAATTGGAAGATTTTAGTTGTTGTCAATTTGATAAAACTTATTTAAAACGACCCTGCACTCTACGAGGTTTTGACTGAAATTTGTAAGTTCTGTCGTATATTCATAACAGCCTTTTTCATCGAAACAATCGTAACTCGTGTACTGTTGAAGGCTTACAAGCGAATGTTTTCAGCTGTATGCAAGCTGAAGCTCGGCCATTTCACCAGCATCGGTTCTACCAGACTTTGCCCACTTTGCGCCCTCATTGTCGAGGGTGGGGTGGGTATATACATAGTTCATTAGTGCACCGAGGGTAATTACTTCTTGTTTTTTTACTATCTCGTTGTATGAACGACATTTATCACACAACCCCTGCTCATATTTCTGCCGTTTAAGAGGACACCTTTGTACGCCTTCTAACGCAAGTAGTACAAAGTCTGTTAAGTAGCTGTGAACGCACGCCTCAGTCTTTTTCTCTCCAGCGTCTGAATACAGAAGAGTGAAGTTCTTAAAGCCTCGAGCAGTTGTCTCAGAAAGACCCAGTCCATCGCAAGTAACTTCACCTCCATGTTGCACGGTCCAGTACACTGGGAGCCACGGTCTAATCCAGGACCACGTCCACGTGAGTAAACCTAACAGATGTGAATAATGATAATGATGATGATGATGATAATAATAATAATAACAACAATAACAGTAATAATAATAATGATAATGATATAATAAAGAGTGTGAAGAGAAGAAAAAATAATTCTGTAAGGCCTTGGTCATTTGTTATGACTCTTCTCACAAGAATGTCGTCAATGACAATAGCCAGAACATGTCAATAATAATAATAATAATAATAATAATAATAATAATAATTATAATAATAATAATGATGATAATAATAATAATAATAATAATAATAATAACGATAACAGTAGTAATTCTAACAACAATATATAAATTAGTAATAAAAACAATAGTTGTGTCCATCTGTCAAAGTGAGACATTGAAAGAAATAATAAAATTCAAAATAATGACGATCAAGAAGGTTTTAACCCTATCCCTTGGAGTCCAAAAGTTAAATACGCTATAAGCCACCGCTTTCGTGTTTTCAATGATGTTTATGAAACAGTATACAGTTTTGCATTCAACTTGGTTCCCAACCGACAACTATCTATCTGCAACGCCAAATAGGTCTTACAAGTTGAAATTTACCTAAGTAATACGCGTACTCAAATCTATTCTGTTGTTGACCAGGTGTGTTATGCACTACACCATCTGGGCTCCCAGTGGGGCCTTGTAGCTAACTAATGAGGTGTGCTGGGCAACTGCTGGCTACCCAGGATGATATTCACGGAGGTCTGATGATTATATCAAGTTCTAATTCACAATTAGAATACGAGCTCGCAATTTCTATCCGTTCGCCCTCGTTATTATATCAATTGCCGATAGAAATTAAGCTTTACCTGGTACTGTTTTGTCAATTACAAGCTTCAAGTCGTCAGCAGAAACGACTGAACAATTGAGAAGTGTGGACGCCATATTAGATTTCAAAGACGCTGACTATCACCTGATAGAAAGCGAGTAGGTAGCCAATCAGATTGCGGCATTTGTGACAGATAGTGACTAGATTTCTGCTTAAGTGTAATAGATCCAGTTGAATTGCTCTCCGAGAGTTATTTACTACAAAAACAGTATTTGACCCATGCTAAAAATTGTAAAAGTTTTGTACGTTTCAGATTTCCTAACCTTTCCATACTTCTTTAAATGTTCAAATATGTCGTAGAATGTGATGTAATCATCATCTCCCTATAATTTTCAGCCCAGAACTAAAAGGGGATTTGCCAACTGAAGGATGCCCTCTCCTTCTGTCTATGCAAGAACAATAACTATCATTGTATAAAGCGATTCCTAAGGACCGTTTTAAAAGCTTACTCGCTATTGAAGAAGGGATCCACAACACACGACGTGCACCGGTTGTCTGTGGCAAACCAGCAGCGTCCACCTGTGGGGGCTGTTGAGCCTGTGCGTCTCCCTCGTGACACAACGGTTGAAATTTTTCATGAAATTGCTGTGCTCCGGGACCGTTTGCAAACACAAGGAAGTTGTCAGGATTGATTTTCTTGAGTTTTGCCGCCGTATCAGAACAGTGGAGGACGCCGTCGTCCAGTTCAAACTGGCCCGCTGTTACAAAAGAGAAAAGGATATCAAAGTGTTTTATAGGGCGTTCGTTCCACCTCGTAGATTTGGTTGATTGCAACTGCTACTTCTTATAAACGAAGGATGTGACGACCACATACTACATGAAATTTTGAGGACAACTGACAGTGGATGAGTTAGTTCTATCATTACTGTATACTAGATGAACAACAGTGCTTTTCGGATCGATTTGGTCTGCGATTACCTATTATTCAAGGTAACTATGTTTAGCTTAAAACTCTAAACGGTTTGTCGAGTATTAAATTCTAAATCTCAAACCGACTGTGAAATGAAATAAGAAGTTTTTCAAACTCTTCCATGAGCATAGAACACTTTTTTTTCACTGTAAGACCATTTTTTAAAGAAGTCAAATGGTCTAGCTTCTTTGTAATGAGAACTACTTAAAAACATTCTTCGGATTAATTTGGATACTTTACACGCTTGTCTGCTCCTTAATAACTATTGAGCATAAATGAAGCAGACATGAAGAAAACAAGACAAAATTTTTGCGTACAAGACGTGTTTCGATAATCCTATGATCATGTTCAGTTGCGAAGAAATAATCTACATGGGTTTGCTTATAAAGTGTTGGGTAATATATTTAACTAAGGCAAGCACAAGTACACGTGTTATGAAAAGTCGGGAGGTTTATTATTTAATAATACTAGCCAACACTTTATAAGCAAACCTAAGTATGTAAATTATTTCTTCAAAAAAGGTCTTGTTTGTCAAAAATTAATGTCTTGTTTCTTGAATGCTTCTCATACCTTTGTACAATGAAGCCCGATGTTTAATTGAGAGGACGGACATTTGTTAACGCCTGAAAAGTCAAAGAAAAATCTAACCTTTCTGGAAATGCCCCAGCAAGAACACTATCAGGGTGATCTCAATGCTGTTGTTATCTTTTCTGACCTCATTCACTTTGTCCACAAGTTGATCTAAAGCCGAGCTTGCCTCCTCGCAAGTGGACTTTCTCTCTGAGCGTGCGGAAAGAGAGATAACATTCCCGTCTCTAAGAACGCAAAAACGGAAACTGTCGGTATAAGTTATGTTGGTACTAACTAGAAAACTCAAATATAATAATTATGGATTAACAAAAGTTGTTATTTTTGATGTTTATCAAAATAGTTAATTTATACCATACCGCTGGCGGTTCCCTGGAGTTTCTGGAAAGTATATTTGTGCTGTCACAGTCCTATTGTTGTGTTTCGCTCATAATCATTTATGTAGTTTAGAGAAAACACCCGCCCTCCCATCTCGAGAGGTATTTCATTTCATACTTCAATAAAAATTATTTAGCCCAAGCTATCCCGACTCTTGTTGGTACATAATTAATCAACAACATAAAAAAAGCTATGAGACGGCTTCCATGCCTGAAATCGATTGTCAGCATTAGTTGTTTGACAGTGGTCGGCTTGCATTTAACTTTGAAATCAATATGGTCCGTCGACCATAACATAAACTACAGGCCAGCAGCTGATGTTTTAGAATACCAATCTCGGTAACTTTTTAGTTCATCAAAAATTGGAATAAAGGTACCAAAATAGACTTTTACAAGCTACTCTTGCGTACCCACTTTTAACCTCGACCACAGGTACCGTTGAAGAAGAAAAAGATGTTCGTTCCCTTTTGCCAAACACTCTGATCATTTTTTCTCGAGCTAGAAATTCAAAACTAAATCCAGAGACCTTTTAATTCTTTTTAACTATAAAAGAAACTATCGGAGTATAACTTCATGTAGTAATGGTGAAGAAACTTCTCTTAAAAGAATTCAAAAGAAAGTGGAAATTATAACACCTAATTTCATAAGTCAACATATCGCATTTCTGCTAGTCTCAACACGCACCTAAGATTGAGGCTTCTTCTGAAGGCAGTTGCAACTTCAGGACCACTCATAACAAACACATCGTCGTCTGAATCGCCTTTTGGCTCATCAGGTGGAGTTTGACCTCTGCTGGCAATGATGAGACTGAAAACACCCGGATGACCTACAGAACCAACAGATAATTACAAAAGGGTGCAGGTCCCCGAGTGCCTGCGACTACCACCCCCCGTTTTGTAAGCCTTTATTAACCAAACAAGCTACAGCAGATGGCGAAAACGCCAAGATAATCTGGTGAGCGCCCTCTCTTTGACGCAGTGTGACCCCTCCCTCCCCCTCTTAAAAAACTCTGGCTACGCGCCTGGAGGGCATGCATTTGTAGACTTTGCACAGTGGTAGCTTTTTAAAGACTCGTCTCGTTCATGAACACACACCTGGCAAACAGTAACTACCTGGCTTCTTCTTTGTGTTTTCTCTAGCTACTCATAGAACTGTGATTTAACCAAGTCGCAAGTTATAGAGATTCAAAAATAATCAAATTACCCAAAAAAAAAAACCCAGCCGATTCTTGACTCGTCTTACTTTCATAAGCCTCAAAAACATTAGACGAGCTCGGGGACGGTTGTACTTTTTTTTCTTGTACTGTAACATTGATCAAATTTTGTAAGAAAAACTGCAAAAAGTTAAAAACTTGTTTCGGGGGTACTAGTAGGTCAGATTTGTTATGGCCTCAGTAGGGAGCTTAAAAAGCATCGAAGACGCCAACATTGACGACTACAGCTCACAAAAAAACCCACTTCTTTCCCGCCCTTTTCTTTCACGTGTGGCTAGTTTGCTCTCTCCTTTGTCTGAGTTACGCTTTGTGAACAGAAGAAGATGAAAGTGATTTTTATAAAGGTAAGTAAAGACCAAGTATTTTGTAGGTGTTCTTGTCTTTGTAAAAACTTCAGAACCGAGCTTTTCACGTTTTAATCTTTAAGTCGACGACTTGCAGGTGGCCAACACGGTACATTCCAACGTGCAGCTATTGTATTCACTATTGTTCCCTGCCGTCGTCGTATCTTAAGCTCACTAATGGCTTGAAGGTGGCCAGCATGGTACATTCCAACGTGCAGCTATTGTATTCACTATTGTTCTCTACCGTCGTCGTCGGCTTTGTCATCTCCGATGCTTAAGCTCCCTACTAAAGAAACGAAGAGCAATCTCGTTTCAAAGTATTTCGAATAACTTAAGACATCGAATAAAAGACTAGTTATTGCATTACCTAAATGATTTTGCCTTGTTGCTAGTTGTTGCAGTGCCTGTTTACAGAAAGGTATGACAGCTAAACGGAACCAAGAATGAAACCAAGCTTTGTCGCAGAAAAAAAAAACTTTTTTGGTGGGCATTAAAATTAGCTAGCCTGGCTAGCCTCGCTCTCAAGTTAAACTTTCAAAAGAATATGTTGCCCAAAGAGAGGCTGGCCTGGCTAATTTTAATGCCCACAAAAAAGTTTTGTTTTCTATCTGTCTATGCGAACCTCATTTGTGAACATATTTACAACTGGGTGTGCAAGAGAGCAAAAAAGAGTACTTGCCGATTACAGAATATTGTCTGCCATGAAAGGGGCAGTATAGATAATCGCTGCTTTTCAAACAGTCTTGGCAGGCAATCTGATGACCACAAGTCAGCTTTGTTTTAGCTGTAAAGAGATTTAAATTGATTGTTATTGCTATTAAATGCGCCTTCATCGTAATGTATATATAAAGACGTCACGAAGTTAAATATATTCGTGCATGTAGTTGTAGAATAAAAGTCAGTATGAGAAGCAATTCCGTTTTTTATAACCAAAATATTTCGGCTGTCATCCGACAACCATCTTCAGAAAACGGTTATAAAAAATGGAATGGCTTCTCGTACTGACTTTTATTCAACGTCATGAAGTCTGTTTTCTTAGTGTTTTTTTTGTTGTTGTCATTTAAAAAAAGCTTTAAATGCAGTCTTCCAAACCTACTACCAATCTAAAATTAAAGTTCGTATTTTCAAAATTATTGCGACTAGTATTAGGTGCCGTTAAGATATCTGACAAGCTAAAAATACTAAAAGAACATGTGCATCTAAATTCACTGTACCTGCACAATTAACTTTAAAAACTTCAGCATCCGATTTTGAAGAACAGACCATTTCACGGTTCCTGCTTCAACATGAAACCGAGCCGAATTTGTCCTGGAACAGTTAGAGAAGTGGAAATAATAGACATTCTAATAAGTTTCTTTCTTATGCCAGGACAGCCTTCGCCTCGGTTTCATTTAGAAGCTTGGTTACCTTTCAGGAACCGTGACTGAAATGGAATGGACTATTGGATTGAAATCATGGATGTCGGCCCACATGCAGGAAGCCAATACCTACCTCTTGGTCGAGAGAGACAGTAGACGCAGTACTTATCATCCGGGATATTGAATGGCGAGTTGATCCCTTCTCTCTTCATGAGAGCCTGTAATATGCAATTTTAAAAATTGATTATCAGTCTTTTAACTAAGAAACGAAAATAAACCTCATGGACTGAAGAACTAACTGCTAATAGTTTTAGGGTAATAAAGTCAAGAAAGCGGTAGAGCAAGTTGGCATGCACAACTAAGCATGTGTTAAAAATAATATTGACTTTATCTAAGTGTCAGCTGACATAGCAGTCTAGACTACTAAATGGGGACACAGTTTAAAAGTATATTAAAAAGTAAAAGTCAAACTTCATATATGTAGAGTTTAACGTTATTTTGCATCCTAGAACTTCAAGTTTACAGGTATCAGAGTCAGCCAGTATCTACATCATTCCCCCCTTAAGATAAGAATTTATAGCGAAGCGATGTTACCTTGAGGTTCTTTCGAAGATTTTCCAGAGATATCCTATCTGACAACTTCGAGTGACTGAGGCACTGAAGAGCAAGCTCAGTAAACTTCTTGGAAATGTCATTGTCCTCAATAGCGGGCCAGCCCTAAATAAACAAAATAGCAAAAGCAGTAGCCTGCTTGCAAGCGGTCGGGTCTTTTGTTGGCGCGGAAAAATTACATGGCACGATGTTGCCGCGCCATCTTGGATCTCGTGTTCGAGCGGCATTGGATCACTCGACCACGAG
>JAOBRD020996897.1:0-11883 GCA_027575215.2 Hydrozoanthus sils
ACAAAATTATTTTTTTGGGGGGGGGAAAAAGACCTTCCCCCCCCCCCCCGTTCCGCCGCCCGTGGTACATACTGTTCAAGCTTTAAAGCCATTAAAAACATTTTGTTACTTCAACAGAAAACAAAAACGTCCGCGCTTTCACCAGAGTGTTTGTAGTCTTGGCCGTCAATGGTGGAAATGCGTAAGTGTGGATATTGCGTGTTTGTTGACGTCAAATCGGAGAAATAGCATCAATAGACCCTTTTCACGCAGAAAGTATATTAAACATATCAAGAAACTGTGGCTAGCACAAAATTCAGTGCATCAGTATTAGCAGAACTGCAAAATTTTGTAAACATTTCCCAAACATTAATACAGATACGGAGTTGTGAATCTTGATCTTCTGCCCTTATTATTACAGAGAAATGTATGGGAAAAATATGGAAACGAGTCTGTGCCCATCCACCTTACTTTTTACTGGAAATTATCCAGCTTGGAACCTATATATATCTTCGTCAAATTGCGGCCAATCTTTATGAGACTTTGTAGCTTTACTATTATTGCGCTGAGATTGACTCTGGACTCGTTTTCTCGATAAACTGAATATTTTTCTATGCCATGCTAGCGTGATAAAGGTCTAAAACATAGCATCGACAATAGCATCAGCAGTAGTAATACTAAGTAACAACAGCGATAGCAATAGCAACAGCGATAGCAATAGCAACATCAGCGATAGCAATAGCAACATCAGCGATAGCAATAGTAACATCAGCGATAGCAATAGCAACAGCAGTAGCAATGGCAGTATAAACAGCTATAACAAGAGCAACAGCAACAGTAACAGTGATAATAGTATTCATCATCACCATCATTAGTAATCATTGTCCGTACAATCGTCATCAAAAGCGGGTTTTTTTACAGTTTGTTCTGACATGATGTTTTCTTCTATTTTGTTTTTACTCGGCAGCTTTAAAATTAAGACCCGGGACTTTTATATCCTGTTAGTTTAGAAGTTACACCTCGACTTCTCTAGCTGATGACTTAGTTACAAAAGGTCGAAGGATCTTTTGGTTCTCACAAAAATGAGTAATGTAACATAAAATAGCTATTGATTGCATTAATTAATGCAAATTTTAAGAGTGAAGGTTTTTTCATTATAGTTCTGTTTGTTTTCTCACTGAACGAAGGTTAAATGTCGAAAGGTTTTGATTCAAATAACTTTTCCTCATTTTGTGTTTCCAAGGTTAAGCATCATAAACGATGAGCTGCACATCCGGAATCCATCCCAAGCGCAAATCGAGGTAAAGAAGCCACGTTGCAGAAAATTATTTTTGTTCTTATATAACTTTGCAGCTTGCTTTTAATAATGAAAGATTTGGAAACATATTTAAGGGCCCAGTTGTTCAAAGACGATTAGCCCTAATCCAGGGTTAATTGCCACGACAACCAATAGGTTTTGTTGTGGTTAACCCTGGTTTAAACGTATCGGCTTTCGATCAACCGGCCCCAGAATAAAAAAGTGGCAATACATTGTATGATAATGGTGAAATGCCATCGCTGAAATACAATTTTTTGTGCTATATCGCTACTTTTTATTTTGATCAGATTGCTTTTGCAAACTAATAGCTAAAGTAAGTAGCAGTAAATGGATTTCCTAGGTGGCAAGCATTACCAAAGAAAAACAAATAATCGTTCAAGCAATTTTGAATCGTTTTAGTAATGAAAAGAGATTAAGGGGTATAAAGTAGGAAAAGCGTTATACACTGTATTCTTTACATGAGTATGAACCGTTTCTTTTGTGCTATTGCGTCGATTTGTTAACATTCCTTGTGTAATGGTAAAAGTAGAACCTACTTCAATCTTGCTACATAGTCTGTGAGTCTCATTTGAAGGCTATCCTTTCTGGCACCATGCCAACTCTAGCCTCCACCCTACTCCATCCCTTTCTCCACTTTGTAGCCTCCCCGCTCCCGAGATGTTTTAAGCTAACCAAAGTTTTTCTACCACAATGATTGCAGGCGTTGCAACAGTCAGCCAGTTCAACTTCATCGTTTGGCGAAAGTATCCCCTCTGGGGCCACGCCCACCCCAGCACCCACCCCCGTATTTGACCAGCCTGCTAGCCAGACTAGAATTATGTCGACCCAAACTGCCGTTCCCGGAAATCAAACAGTCCAGGTACCCACTACAAGGTTGAATAAAACACGAAAACGAAAATCACATCCGGGCAAATTCTTTGAGGTTTCTTTTTTGCCAGAGTCCTTCCTTTCATTAACCTTTAATGTAAAGTCTCCCAACTAGAGTCGTACACCTAGTTTTTAAGCTTTTGCGTTTATAAGACATGTATATATAGATTAGATAAAAAAATATTTTAAAACATTAACGTTTCGGCTTCTCTTGTGAAAGTCTAATATATATAAGATTTTTAGAATTCAAAAAACTTCATTCTGATGAAGACTTTCACTAGAGAAGCCGAAACGTTAAAGTTTTAAAATATTTTTAACACGTGTAACCGTAAAGATTTTAGATTTTTAAACAACCTTGTATATGTAGAGTCATACTTTTGGTGGAACAAGCTTAGGAGAATTTTGCTCTTCAGTAGTTTCCTTTGCGTGATCAATTCTCTTTTTCTCATTACTAAATGAATTGTTTTGTATATTGTTTTAGGGGAGCTGTACATTAAGCACGATTTTTGGCGACCTTTGATAGTGTTTTTGACGAAATCTCCATCCATAGTTTGAAATTTGGAAAATCTGATCACACAAACACCGACTGAATGAAAAGAAAGCATCTTTGGATGAGTTTTAAGTTTTGAGCTTTAGTGGGGAGGGGATTGATAGTTTTAAGGAGAAATTAGAATTTCAAGGTTTGTAGATAAGTTTGAAAATTAATTTTGAAGTTAATTTTTGATAAAAAATTGAAAAACCATCCTCAAGCAAAAGCTGCATTTGCACCTTAAAACCACGACAGATACCCACTTCTACCTTCCCCGAAGAACATATTCCTAAAGAAATTATCTTTCACCTCCGTATTACTTTCGCCACCAATAGATTGATATTAATGTCAGCGGTGCAGTGGCCGAGAACTGAACCCTAAAATCAACCTTTTTTAAACAAAACCCTTAAAGGTGTGGAGACCGTATTTAAAAGGTTTTCTTCTTGTGTCACGGTGACTTTCCGAGAAATTCTAGATTGAATGTGCAGTTTCGGATCGTTGAGCGTAGGCGCTCATTAACGTGTCAGCAGTAAATAAAGGTAAAGTGTCACGTAGGTTATGAGGAAGCGAGTGAGCGCTTGAACTGTTTATGCTGTTATAAGCACGCTTTATCGTTATACTCAGTCAAAGGTGAAAGTTAAAGTTTAAATTATTTGCGGTGTCTCACTTCAATGATGATTCTTCTTAGTTCAAGCCGATTCTTCCCCATATCTGACATCATAGCTTCCATTTCTGAGCCGCCGGTACATTGCGGCACGTAACATGTTTTAAACTCGAATTTCTCGGAAAATCAGCGCGACACGAAAATATGTTTAAATATTGTTATCACGGAAGTTTTTAAACATTTTGTTTGACAAAACTCAATTTTCGGGTTCAGTTCCACTTTAACACTAGGGAAACCGGAGATATGCGCCGGCCTAATGAACCAGTAGGTTCGAGAAAGAATTTAGATTTTGCTATTCATATAAGAATTTCTTTTTTTGTAACTTAGCAACAGCAAATGGTGTTGCAGTTTTCACAGCAATCGGGAATGAACGCTCAGTGGTCGTTGAAGTAAGTCACATTCTTTTGCTAAGACCTTCCTATGTCGTTTAGACTACCATTTAAGATTTGGTTTGTATTCCCCCCCTATGGTTGGAGTATCATCTTTTCTTAACTCGGAGATTGAGTATGAAAATTAATCCAGCGTCGCTTAACGGTTTCAAACTCGCCCTAAATCCCTCACTAGCTCGTACAGGCCCAGAGTTGATACTAAGGGTTCCGCCTTATTAAGTGACTGGGTGAGCATGGCGTGAAGCAGCAACAACAGTTTGTTTTGTATGAAATAACTGACACCACTTAATTCAAAGAAAATCAGTTGATCTAAACTTAGAGTGGGCTAGTTAACTGAGATAGATTGCCTCTAGTTAGCCAAACATTTATAGTAAGGAGACAAAAAATTAATGAATAGATGATTAAGACAGCTAAGACTTTCAAAGCTTATTTATTGAGAGATGATGTTAAACTAAGATCATCGACAATCCTCTTTACTTCTGGAGTTTAAGGCAAGGAACAGATTTCTCCAACTTGCCCTGTCCTTGGTAGGGTCTCCGCTCTGTAACCTCTTCTCGTTTTTCTTCACTCCGCAGCCCTTCTCCAGTTTTTCTTTTTACCATCCTCTTTTTTTTTGTCCATAAGTGTCCAAATTAGAGCACCTTTTGGTCTTCTCATTCTCTTTCTTTTGGACATGTCTAAAAAAGAAAGATAGATACCTTTGTTTCAATAGGAAGTTCTTCGGTATAAAGATTACAACTGTCCCTCAATAGCATCCTTATTAAAAACGTTCTTCCCTTTCCCTAAGGTGTCTGGAGGATAATGGCTGGAACTACGAGAAAGCTGCACAGACCTTCAGTACTTTACAGGCGAGTAGAAGTTCTGCTCAGCTGTAGTCGACACAAATGAAGTGATATTTTTGTCAACAGAGAATGTTATTGCTAATGATTTGATTTTTTTCCCTTCCCGGAGAAATGAACCTTTTAAAACTCCAAAATGTACAGTAATTGTATGGAGTGGAGGCAACTCTTGCCACTCAGCCAAACAATCTTTGTAATTCAACAATTTTGGAAGCCTAGTTTCTTTCAAATTATTCTGTGTATCGAGCTAAAACTTTCAATGGTTGTTCACTTTGCGATACTCTATCGAATTTTGGACTCATTTTGTCTCGATGTTGAAGTTTAATTTATGTTAATGAGGCTATTGTAAGCAATGACGTCATACTGAAATCCGCCTATATGCTTAAAAGATAACCAGCACTCCAAAATTATTTTTTGGTATGTTTTAAAAACATCAATTTGAGGTTCCAAGAATTTACTTTCTAAAACAATTTTTTTGTTGATAATAATATTCTTCTAAAATGAGTAAAGAAAGCATTAGTTAATCCCATGGAGGCCACCATGTTGCACTGACGTCTGATGTCACAATGTGAAACAGTCTGTTCCCTTTTTTCTGACTGTGTTATTGCTTGCCATTTTCGTAAGATTATCCGGTAATATAAAAAACGTTTTCCTTTTTAGCAACTTAACAAAAAGATTACATTTGTTTCGATAACAAACTGCAATTTTACGTTGGGATGTCATGAATTAGATTGCAAGTGCAAAGATGGCGGCTCCCTTAGTGTTCACTTTGCACGTTTTTGTAAACTATCTTTAACGATACGGCGATTAGACACCCTAAAAATTACCTTTTCTGGAATCCTAAGCAGATTGTCTTATATTTGAAGTGCAGGTTCCCCTTAAACTGTGTTCAAGACTGAGTGAAATCAAAACGTTGCTACAGGTTGTAATGCTCATATGATTTGTCTGCAGGAAAGTGGAAGTATACCGCCAGAGGCCTTCGTAAAATAACAAGTGTTATAAATTTGCTCACGTGCACAGACAATATGATCGACATTTATATGTATACATGTGTATATATTGCCTTTTCCTAGTTATCTTAGAAGTATACCAAGTTTTATGCGGCTGTCAATCAAGCGAACTGCTTTCTGCTCAGATTATTAGCACGCCGTCTACATGAATATGTACTGTTCCTGTTAGCTACATCTGAACCCCGGTATTCGAACTCGGATAATTGAAACCCCCGCTTATTCGAACAAAACCGTGTGCCCACACGAGTTGTTACTTAAGGTCCTAGTCCAGAGGCTCCCCGACCTATATCTGATTCCAAATAACAACTTTGATCAGGAATGGTCATTGGCACGGTGCTATGGTGGAAGACCCATCCGTCCCAGATCGAAAGATTTTCCGTCGCTGTTTCTGTAACATAGTTTGATTTTATGAGGTTGGGTTGTTGGCCCCACACCAAAACCACAACCTGGAGGGCCAGGTACTGTATACCCATCACCCATCACCCATCACCTGTCCTGCATGGTTGAACTTATCAGAGACTGTAGTCTCAGCTGGTGTTGGCGAGTTTTTGTTTACATTTTTTGTCTCATTAGCATACGCACTCTTCTTTCCAATTCAGAACTTCTGAATAATGAAACGTTTCTGAAAAACAAACTTTCTCTGATAATATGAGATGGATATGATGAGTAATCTTTCCCTGATGCGGTTTTAAAAATTGGAAATTTTACAGAAAATGTAATGGCTTATTATTGTTCTTGCCTCCAACTGTTTTACAGTTTTTGAGTAGTGATTTCTTCTTTGAGAACCGGCTCGGTCACTCATTACTTTTGAGAAGCATTCTCAATTTTGAAAGTCAGTTGTTGCTTATCTTTGCTGTTTCTCCGATTTAAGTTGTATGCTGAGGAAGTAGAATGTAAACAATGACGTCAGCAGAAACGCCAGTAGCTCACAAGATTCTTCGAGCACGCAAGCCTTCACACCGCGACAAGTAACAGGAGTTCCAATTAACAGGATTATACTTTATAAACAGTTGTTAAATTGAACTAAGTTTTTTGAGTTGACTTCTGTGAAATTTTACCATTTATCGGATAATAACGATGTAAGATTGGCTTAGATTTTGACTAATAGTTTAATAAAGCAGATTCCTTACCATTCTATGTTGAAAATCAGAACTAACTTTTGACAGAAATCTTGTTCTAGCTCTTATTTATCGAGTGTTTTGATTGACCATCCCGAAAAATATGGCGGCTCTACATTTGTCCGCAATGCACTGCGAACCTTACACCGCTAAAAGAAGCTCAGGGAAGGTAACAGCTGATAAACTCTCCCTTGTACAAACAGCACTGTGTGTAAGTCAAATTTTAGATCTACAGACTCACTAAGCGTTTTATGGGCAATTTTAAACTTTTATGCTAGGATTGTGGGTAGTTGTACAGGTTGTTATCTTTTGCGTAATTATGGGTTCTAGCCTTTCTTTCTTTTCTTTCTTTCTTTTCTTTCTTTCTTTGTTTGTTTCTTGTTCTTCTCATCTTCTCATCTTCCCTTCCCTACTTTCCCTTCCGCTTTCTACTCTTTCCTTTTTCCCTGCTTTTAAGTAACAATGCGAGGAAGAATGTTATTAATGGCGATGTCGTCTCATTGCGGGCTAACCTTTGAAAATCGATCAAAACTTCGTAAGTAATTCACAAACAACACTCTTTTTTACCAGTTCACTAATCAGTCATTCCTTTATAATTGGAACATTTCTATTTTTAATTTAAGAAAAACTCGATGAAGGGAACATTAAAAATCACAGTATTTCTTTGCTTTTGCTCTTGAGTCCTATGGTTGAATAAATTATTATAGCTTAAAAGAACCATTGTTTTAAAATATATTTTCGTTGCTTTTTACCTTAAAACTGCATGTACACAGGTTGATGTACCTTAAGGTTACTATTTTTGTCCGAGAAAGAATTAGCGACAATTTAAGCGATTTTAAGGATTTTTATTGAACATTTGTCAGTTAAACTTACATGTTCAGAAACACAACGAAGTGTAGATGATGAAGAAGTCATGGAAAACGACGACAATCAAGCATAACATTCATTGAATTTGAAATCGATTTTAATGTATTTTTAAATTGTTTCTTTATTACGAGGGGGGGGAGGGCGAGTAGAACCTTAATTTTTGCGCTAATTTTAGCGAGTAATTAATATTAGCGATTTTTTTTAAAGGCCATATGACATGAGTACAGTTTTTCAATCTTCAAAAAGTACACTATAAAAAGCATTGTTTTGCCAAGTTTGAGAAACATACGATGAAAGTACGCCAAGATATGGCATGTAGAACTGAATTTTTCCCGCTAAAAGTGCCCCCGCCAAAAGCCAACAATATGAGGTAACTGGTCATGTACGTCACGCCTCAGTCCATTATGGTGCCACGAAGTAAAGAGATAATTCGATTTTAAAACATCCGTAACTGCTAGAGTTTTCGATAGAAACTATTAGTTAAAGATGTTTTAAAGTCGATTTTGGATGGACTGAGGTGAGACACACGTTGTACGTCATATTGTTGGCTTTTGGAGGAGACACTTTTAGCCGTATCCTGGCGTACTTTCATTGCATGTTTCTCAAACTTGGCAAACCAATGTTTTTTATAGTATATTTTTTTAAAAATTGACAAACTGATTTCATGTCGTATGCTCTTTAAAATCACTAACATTAGTAGCCGCTAAAAATCGTGACAAGATTTTCCTGGATCGAAAATTTAAACATTCTGTTCAAAGGAAAAAGAAATATTGAAAATTTCTTACACTTCTCGAAGGATACTCGCCGAGGGTTGGTGACGTCACCTCGTGGGGAGATACGGTGAATTTAATGGCCTCTTTAAATCGGACGATAGATTAGAGTTAATTTCACGTTTCTATTATAATTAAAAACACTTTGACAGCGTGCTTAACGGTAAAGCGGAAACCCATTTTAATTTGCTTCCCTCTTACAAATGCATCTTTTTTTACGTGGGAAACATAAAAAATAGCATGTAATCTTTGATCAATTTCAGTTTCTTGAAGTTTGAATTTGTCACAAACTCCCCTGAATAGCGTTCAGGGTATTGCCCAGAGAAAAAAACTTTTGCGGGTGTTAGATACGGTATTTTAAGTTTCCAAGAAAAACTGCTCTGTTTGCAGCAAAAAGCTCCAAATTATTGCTGAAGTTTCACTATAGAGCCAAAACAAATTTCTGAAACACTACAAACATGCAGCAATATTTTTACAAAAAACTCCGTAAAATAAACTTAATTGCAGTCAAATAAATTTCTACAATCTTCGAAAATAGCGTGGTGTTTTACCCACGTGTCTATCAAGTGCTCCCACCACAAGTTTCCACCTGACTCAGGAAATGAGAAAAACGAATTTCAACGTGCCTTGAAGGCGAGCTTTGTCTCTTCGATCAATATCTGGGAGAAGCGAAACACCTGCCTTAAGAAACGATTGTTTTGCGACTGATTGTGACGTCACATGTCTGATGAAGCTGATTGCGTAGGAGTAAGAAAGTGCCAATAACTCAAATATGCTTTATGACATAACGTATTCCGGGGTGATATGTTGATCGGCAATCAATAAACGTTTCTAAAACAAGTTTATGATCGAAATCCTTGCCGCTAAACCAGGTATTTACTCCTCGTAACCTGATAGTGTGATTAATTATATTCGAGTGGGAATGATGAATCGTAATTTCCAGTTTCGGTGACTGAAAAGTGGATTTGGCAACGCGTGTGTTCAAAATGAGTGTCTTCTGTTTATTTCTTCAAAAATAAAATCGTTTCGTATGGCGTGCGATACTTTTGGTAAGGAAAACAAAACAAAAAGAAAGTAGTCTTTCTTTCTCCAAGGGAAGATTAAAGACTAGAGATGTACCAAAACTTTACCTAAAAGATGTATTACTGTCTTGCATAAACCATGTCAAGCGGAATAAAAACAAAGGCATAGTGATGTAATGATTGTTTTCGACATGCAGAACCACCCAGAATCAACCATTTCCCTACACGTTTCTATCGATGAGGCTGAATCTGGGCTAAGAATAAAAATTACACCGATTGTATACCCTTGTTTGCGTAAATCTTGAGAATGCTGTATTACTGATTTGTTTACCTCAAAAATTGTCGACGTCTTACATTCCAAATCATTAATTTTCTTCAGAAAAACAACATCAAAACCGAGTTATTGAATAACTGAAATAGAACACAGTTTTTCTTTTCTCTTTCTTGTTTACATTGGCGCTATTAGTCCGTTGGACTATGCCAGTTTCTGATATTCATCGTATCAACCGGAAAATATATGCTACAAGCTGAAACAGTTTCAAGTGGTCCAAATTTAAATATTTTCTGGACTTCCTTTATTTTCCCACACAAAAAGGATTTTTAGGAAGTATACATATTTTTAGAAATTACAAAATTTTTGAAGTTAAAGGAAAACTGATTTTAGACATTCTCGCGTTAAATTACTCAAATAAGAAGTTTATATGAAAGTGAATAAGGTATCGTAAAGTAAGACCCGACAGCTATTCGGTTTTAAACTGTTAGGTTACTGGACCTTAACAACAAGGGAATGCGAGTACGTGATAACACAATTTTACTTCCGACAATTATGATCAAAATCTGTCAACCACAAGCAGTCATATAGATCCTCGCAGTGTTCAATAGAAAATCAAAATGGTCGTCGTCTTTTCTGTAACTAAATTTTTTTAATTCCTGGCTGATTTTTGACCAATTGATTGTATAGATTAATTAACAATATTGATTAAAATATGAGCACTGCCATTTTGTATTAGGTAAATCGTTATTTTAATGTGTATTGTGTTTTACGTCTTCTTTAAACTGTATGATAACGATGTTTTGTACTTTCGTTATTTAGTAAACCGTTCTTCCAGTAAAACTACTCGTTTGTTATAGGTTGACACATTCTGAAAAAAACAGGAAACATTTTGTCTGCGAAGGAATACAATTGAAGCCTCTTCGATTTTCCAAGATGAATCATGATTCAAAAGCCATTTCTTCTTAGTGTTCCCAAAGTACTACTAGCTCCAATGATCAAATTACTCGTTTGTTATAGGTTGACACATTCTGAAAAACAGGAAACGTTTTGTCTAGGAAGGAATATAATTGAATCCTCTTCGATTTTCCTGATCAATCAGCTGTGAGTGATTCGAAAGCCATTTCTTCTTAGTGTTGTTGATTGCTAGCACTGTTTACCGGGAATGCTGCTCCTTTCGAAATCAACTTGGAATTGGGTACAGCCGGTAATTTGGTGGTTTCTTAAAGACGTAAAAACGACAGTAGCTGCCTTTGTAATTAGTCAGGATACCCCGCAGGGGGCCCAACTCTAGGTAATCTATCATGTCGCGTTTGTAATTGGTCGGGAACAGTCACATGATCAACAACTTTGTTAGAGTTGTCATATGTTACGATAGCTCATTACAAAAAAGGAAAGGAAGATTTGTTAAGTTCAACTTCAGCATCTAGCATAATGTTCAGGATGACGAAAAAAATACTTCTAAAGACCCTCGAACTGCTCACAAATTATAACACGTCGTTCGCGGTAGACATAGCGCGTGTTCGAAACGAGTCTTTCCGCGAGACAAAAAGCTTGAAATGAACTCGGATCAAACTCAAATATAATACTCAAAGGAAACTCAGAGGAAAATACTACTGTAACTCTTAGTTCACCACATTATAATCCAAATTTACAGTAACAACATGGACGCCGTATTCAGGAATCGCTCGAAAAGAGGAAAAGTCAACAGAATTTATGTTAGGCGTTGTATCATGTATTGCTAGATATTTTTGTCAATGATATTTTTTTTATGCTATTGATCGCAGTCTTGTTTGTAGATGTTGCCATAAATTGAAGCCTTGGAGTCTTCTGTTGTGTATTGTAGCCCGACTACACGTTCTTAGAGCGTGTTATCAGGCAATGTTGCACACGGGCAGCAGACAACAACAGTCTACAGTACCTCTGGGGGGGGGGGGGGGGGGTAACCGGGATGAAAGTCGCAGGAAAAAATGTTCATTTCTGTTTGTACCCCTTGAAAATAGTGTTTTTTAAGAAAAAAATACCGACCTAAAAATTACAAAATTTCCAGTTTGACCTCAAAGAACACGACTAGCACCCCTATATCAAACCAAAAGAGGGACTTGCAGCTTTTTTGTAGTATGCTGACTTTTTAATTTCTGTGAGTTTTTTTCTTCTTCTTCAGTCAAATAAGTTTTAATCGAGTTTATGACCAGAGCAGTTCTTTGAAAGGTTTATTTGTTCGTTTTGATTTGGTGGGA
>JAOBRD020997004.1:0-11882 GCA_027575215.2 Hydrozoanthus sils
TGTAAAGCTATTCAAGGGGACAAACACCTTTTCACAGAATTTTTTTAATGAAGATTTTTTTTATTTTACTTTCCATTTTTCTTACAAATTAATTTTTTTTTACATTTCCATACTTTGAAATCTGCTGCAAAGTCTTAAGCTTTTGATAATAGTTAGCTATTATCATTATTAAGAATACCTCAAGATTCATTATCAGCCCAAGTTTGGCTTAAATTCAGCCAAAGGTTATGGGTTTGCAGCAGATTTCAACTAATTGGAATGCCTGTCCAATCACTGATGTCATCAGTTGTTAACACTAAATAATAATATCTATCTATACTAGATGTTACCAAAGGTAAATATAATTGCTATTGTAGGATACCCAGTATTGTCATTTAGAACCTCGAAACGTACTGCTAATGACCTTTACTCCTTTCAGTTCCAGCCAGTTATCACCTAACTTCTTACATATATATAAAACAGAACATTTGATACTGAGAAAATGATATAATTAGCTTTATCAAACAGAATTACTTAAACGAAAAGCAAAATTCTGCCAAGACCGATCGCGTGGCCGATGTGCTTCATTGGCTCATGGCAGTGGCAGCGCATCCTTATTTGGAAGCACTTCTTATTTGGATCAATAAATGTTTGCACTTCGTGTAATGCTGAGCAAATGTCCTGCCGAACGACCGACAGACAAACCGCATGATCGGATCCGTCTACTCAACTGAATCGAGAACTCATGATGTACATTGTTGAGAATATATGCTGTCCCGCTTCGTTCGACAGCAATAAGAACGATAGAAGGTTTTAGCAATTTTTTTTTCATTTTTTTCATTTTGCAAGGGCTATCCGCTGACATAACAGAAAATTTAAAGTCATAGACAATTTAAGAGGATGAAGTTCTTCGACTCCCCCTGGGCTAGATTGTTCAATCAAAGGCTGGTTAACTTTAATCTGGTTTGAGCCAAAATTCAAACAGTTATTTCTTCACTAAGGAAAGGGTACGATTCTTAGGAAATACAGTTTAAATTTTCCACGGAAAAAATTGTCCATCCGAAGCTAATCAATCTCTGTAAGGTCGTGGAAACAAGAACGTAGGTTAAGAAATAAAACCCGGACTTACTAGTGTAAGTCGGCCTTTGAACACCTCGGCCCAGGATTGGACTCTTACGTACCGCAGATTTAATACCCAAGTAAAAACTGGTACTAATCTACGTATATACTGTAGTTTATTTTAATCTAAGCTAAGTCGACTTGAACAAGGCGGGAAAAGTTCTTTGCTCAAGGGTACAAAAAGGGCTGAGATAGCAGAAGATGATGTTCTCCTCGAATCAGCTAACCCTCTGCGCCGATGAAACCTTTAGAGAAGTTTCTGGTGAGACTGTAAGCGAAGAAATCTCCGGCAACTGCATGATAACTTTTTAAATTACGTTTTTAACTGATTTAAAGATGTGCAGCTCTAAACATAGTGTATAGCTTTTACTCCAAACATCTAATTCTACGCCACTAAGTACTGATGAATATTTACTGACGGTTTTTGTTTTACAGAGTTTTCTGAAGTAACCGTAAGCCAGTTATGTTTAGCATATTCTAAGGAATTTCCCTTTTGAAAGCCTCAGCGTTACGTAAGAAAAGATCTAGAGTGTTTGAAATGCATGGTTATATTTCCAATGCAATTTTTTAACCAAAAGCTACCCTAGTGACTCAGTGTTTCCAATCGTTTCGTCATGTTGTAGCCATTGTTTTGCTTTCCCACGTTTTCTATAGTTTCCTGATTTCCCGTCAGATCTTTTTCACGAGCTTTCGGCTGTCCTGCCTTCTTTAGCGAGTATTCACCTGAAGAGGGCGGCACGAAAGAACGCTCTTGAAGAAAACAGGAAGAAAAGAAACTAAACAGAAAACGTGGGAAAGAAGAACTACGTATAATACAACCTACCACGATGGTCCAAGTCACTGAAGACTCTATCAAACTATCATTTTTCCGGCATTTTCTTTACTTTAAACGTCAGCAGCACATTCTTTAGCTAGTGTGTCACTTTTTAGTATATTCTATCACGACCATTTTCCTTGGAAGTTTTAAAGACAACCCCAATGCTTAAGATAATTTTGATCGTTTCTGCTTATTTTTTTGCATATGTCAAAGTTCGATATTGGTCTTAATAAAAATACAAATCTTTTATTTAGGCTGTATGATATTATAGGTGGAAATACGATATTTAACTATAACACGTTTTCGAAGATAAATACAATCTAAAATCTTACGGTTACTTGCATGTATCCAAAGTTGTTTTTAGACGAAGAAGGCTATTAATCGAATGATGAAGTTTGGCCAATCTCCCGTTAAATCTCTCCAGTAAACCTTTTTTTAGCTCGGTTCATTGTTTACTTTAGCGCTCATTTCCATGTAGTACACAAATCGTTAAAGAGTACTTCAAGGTGACATTGAAATCTAAACAGTTTAAGCACAGATCATGCAACCTAATTTGGGTTTAAATCACCGCACTAATCCTACAGTCTCGCTCTAAAAACATTGCCGTGTTTGTCAATTAATAACATGTACATTTAAAAAGTTCTTCGAGCAAGTGCTTTATTTCTTTTTTCTAAGTTATAAAGCTGTTTGAAGTCATGTTTACTAATGATAAATTATTTAGACATTGCAGTGTGTCTGAGGTTTCAAGGATTGCCTACAAGAAAGGAACCGCTAGCAAAACAAACCGAATTCAAATTAAGCGATGTCCCTTTGATCCTAGTTAATAATCCCTTACAGCTTTTCTAGACCTGTTACTGTGTATAAATGAAATACTAAATTCGTATAGAAGCTTCAGGTTGCGAAGGGTTTAGAAGAAGAACCATGCATGTTGTTTTTCTTTATTATTCTTTCCTTGAGGTATTAACTAAAAGTTTAACCTACAATTAATTTCAGCGTGCGCATAGCTTTTGTTGACCTTGCGTATTTAATAGTAATAGTTGTATCTGTATACCGAAAATACAGGTGTAAAACGTATGCTAGGAGTTCTTTTAGTTAATTATTTTCCAGTTACTTAATATTCGTGCTAAATGTCATTTTCTTTTTCATTTTCGTTTATTCTTAAGAACTTTAAGTGGTCCCCGTAGCTGATTTTGTTGAATTTCGAATTTAACCAGCATGCGATAAATGAACGAAACAACACTTGACTTTTTTTTGTGCTGTGATTATTTCTAAGAATGTCCAGATATGTGATTTTTATACCCTTCGGCCCTATTTAAGTTTAAAGAAAATAATTATAACAATTTATGTCTATGAAAAGCCACTCAAACTCAAGGCAATGCAAGGCGGATTCAACTTCGTCTTGCCGGAAATACCTTGTGCACTTGTAACATGTATCGATTAAATATCAGGCAATTTGAATGGAAAGTTCAAATGTGTATCGTGTAATCTCGATATAAACTTACTTTATCACTGTATAGTTTCTGTGGTAAATTGACTATCTGCTGTTTATGTACAGATTCAAAGGAAAATATCGTTGTCATTATGGTCACACCCTTTTATCATTAAAGTCTATGATTGATTACATTCTCTCGAACAAGTTCAAAATTTTCGGTTTGTTTTAATTGAGCCCTACTGATGTTTAAAACTCGTTTAACAGCATTTTTAAATTTAACAAGAAGTAAAGCTTAGTAAAATTGCAGTGGCTTGTTGCTGGACACGTGAGAAAATTAGGTCTTCTAAGCCAGCATGGCTAGGTCTGATTTAAGAACAAAAACTGTTGCTTTACGAAAGTCATGAGACAATGCCGCCAAGATTGCATCAAGTTACCAAAACAGTTGTGATCACGAAAATCAAAACAAGACTCAATAGTATATTGCTATATATTATGTATAAGAAAACCAAGACATAATAATTACAAAGCTGAAAGGTGGAGCACGGGTCAAAGCTTTTGGTAAAGGCTTTTGAAAACTTGAAGCGCTCTTGAAGGCGAGCATCGAAATCTCATATACAGACTGCTGTGTCCTATTTATAGACACAATTTGCGAACACACTTTATATTTAGTGCTGCAGTGTAGCATATTAGGAATATTTAAGTTTTTAATTTTTTTTTCCTTCAACGTTAAAGTGGATATAACGCCAGTGGGATTGGGAGATTTCAAACCAAATATGCAATTATCGAGTATGCATAACATTCGAGAATTTTCCCAAACCCTCGAGTGCTTATATCGAGCTATGCAAACACGGAAAACGTTTCGGCTACTGTTTTTGTAGAATAACGTCAAAACTCTGAAAAAAATGAGTATGTTGATAATTTCTTATCCAAACACACCTCTCGGCCAATGAGAACGTACATTTATGATATGAAGTAACTTTTGAAACTTGGCTACGACTTCAAGCGAATTGGTGACATTCATTTGTTCGTTTCTTTTATCTGATGTATGTTATCTCAAACTTGTTTTGGAGCTCATTATAAGGTTTCGCTATGCGCGTTCTTTGATAGTTTCGTTTTGGCTCGCTTTTTACGTATGGACGTATCCGTTCCTTGATTAGGATGAAATGTTTGTAGATTTTTTTTTATCTTGGCAGTTGTGGTTTTCTTTCGAAATTTGATGTTAACTCAAGATCAATTTAATAATCATTTTAATAAATTTCAGCTGCTAAAGGGCAGTATTCGGAGACCTATGAATTTTCGGAATCGAACAATTTTTTTTTTTTGGTTTTTCCGGTACACGATCATTTGCCGGAAAAATACAAAAAATCAACCATGAGTATTTTCCTCTCAAAAACCAAATCAAGTCAAGATCAGTGGAGTCTTGCTAAGTAATTTTGACTGGGATCCAACCATTTTTTTTAAAGAGTTTTTCACTGTTTAAGATCGTATTTGAAAACAAACGCCATTGGATTGTGAGATTTCGAACCAAATATGCAAGTCTCGAGTATGTATAACATTTGAGAATTCTCCCAAATTAAACCCTCGAGTGCTGATACCAAGTTATGCAAACACGGAAAACTCCGGCTGAAAAAATATCAGTATGTTGATATATTCTTATCCAAATACACCTCTCGGCTTTTTATCTTTGTTGTTTTATGATATGAGCTAACTTTTGAAAACTTGCTACGACTTCAAGCTTTTTTGTGACATTCACTTCTTCTTTATCTGTTACATGAGATAATATCTAAAGCTTGTTTTGGGCGCTCTTTCTAAGATTTCACCATGCCATGATGATGAGGTTCTTTGTTGTTTTTGTTTTTGGTTTGTTTGGGCATATCCATTCCTTAATTAGGATGAAATGTTCATAAGTGTTTTTACTTTTCTTTTTTATCTTGGCAATAGTGGTTTTCTTTCGAAAATTGATGTAAATTCAAGGAAATTCAGTAACCGTTTCGATAATTTTCAGCTTCTAAAGGGCAGTTTTCAAAGAGCTTGGATCATCTATTAATGTTTTGGATCCCAACATTTTTCTGTTCCTCCGGTACACTGTAATTAGCCCGATAAATAAAAAAAATCAACCACTAGTATTTTCCTCTTAAAATGGAACCAAACTAAATCTAGACCAGAAGAGTCCTCAGTTAGATAAATTTGACTTGGATCAAGTCATTTTTCAAAGACTTTTTCACTATTAACATTTAAAATCATACTTGAAAACAAACGTAGGATTGTAAATTCGTGATAAAGCTGTGACAATTTTTTTTTAAAGTTTAACACAAAATTCCTCAGGAACTGATCATGATTATAACAAGTGTTTTGCTAGGCAGATGTATAGCACTGTCATATCTAAATAGCTAGCCAAGAAGTCTAAACTTCGTTGTGTTATTTGCATATTTGGCCTCGACTATAGTGTGAAATATATCAGGTTCAATGGTTCCAAGATCTAAAACTCCATTGAAGATGACTTGAAATCAAAGAGTCGTGCTTGCTTTAAAAAAAAATTGAAATCTTCTTTGATCTTCATTTATTAATTATTAGTAGTTACAATTTATATGAACTCACTTCCTTAATTGTGTTTGATTTTGTTCTATGTGAATATTTGTCGTATTTGAACAGTCTCATTAAAACTTTAGTAACAGGCAATTATTCTGCGCATGGCTCAGTCATTTAGCTCGACTAGCTCTGCTATTTCAAAATGGCTGTGCTCTTTCTGTACCGCAAACAGTAACCAATCAATATCCTTATGGAAACCTCTAATAATTTACTGAGCACAATAAAGTTGTTTGTTGTTTGTGAAATGGGTAGCTGACATGTTACTAGAAGACAACAAGTCTGATACCCGCTTATTTTTTACAAGAACAACAAGGCTCAGGTTGGCCAAAATTTAAGAACAATTTAAGAACAAGCTGAAGCTCGAGCTGGATAGCCGGTTCTTTTTAAATTAAAGCTTTACTGTGCTTCGATCTTTACAGAAATGACTCGCAGTCTTTTTTTTAATCATTGCAATTGCTTCAAATTATACGCTAGCCGTGCGCGTATTATTGGCCTTCCCTAAGGTTAATTCCTTACAATGTACGTGTATCTTAGGCTTAATCTTTATTCGATTCAAACCACACATAGAAATATTAAATAAACTAAAAGCTAAAAAGCTAAATCCTTTCTCGAGCCTAACTGGCCCATTAGGCCGGCGCTTATCTCCGGTTTCCGTAGTGTTAAGCGGATGAGAGTCTCTGACTCTCCCTGGACAGGACACTAATCTATCGCAAGACACATAGGAATAACAATAGTTTAAAGAACAAACTGTCGAGGATCAGATCGCCGAAAAATTAGGAAAAACGAACTTCCGCCAAATTTATTGGTTCTCACAAAAAAAGGTGACGTGTAGTTTAGGTTGTGTGTTTGGATTGACCTCAAAACCTAGATTCAGATTTAGATTTTTTGTTTTTGTTTTGCACTCTTTAAAACAATACAATCTGATACAAGACATAACACATAAGGGGAAAAAAACAGTGTTTGAGAGGAAAAAACGTGTTTCAGTAAATAAATTGTTTCATGGATAGTCGTATAGAGGCCATAGTTGCTAAAGCTTACGAGTTAGCGACTACTACACTCCAAAACTATTAAAATTGGTCAGGAAAGAAGTCTCAGATGATGGTAAGTTATTCCAACATGAAGTAAAATAGGCGGATTAATAAATAACAAATAAAGGGACAGTGATAAAGATAAATAAAATTTCAGGAATGGAATCAGAAGGAGAAAGTGAAATGCTAGGGATCGAGTTTTCCGGCCAGGGGAAGATGTTGGCAATCTTGCAGGGGCTTGTTACTGGTTATCACTTAAACAAAAGTTATTTATTTTCTTTCTTGAACCAATTGTGTGACAAAATTTTCGTTGCATCGTTAACTCATCTGGAAACAATAATTTAGTCTCACAATCGTTTTCTTTTATTGTAATCGACTTAGGTACGAGAAAGTCGACATTTCTTGCTCTAGGCAGACCATTATCACGCTAGCATTGAATAAGAATATGTTCAATTAATCAGAAAAAACAGCCCAGAGTCGATTTCAACACATTAATACCAGTAAAGCTACAAAGTTTTATAAAGATTGGCCGCAATTTGACGGAGATATGAAGATTTGAATCTGGCTAATTTTCCAATGAAAATTATGGTGGACGGGCATCAAGCCTCAAAAGTTCATACCTACGTTCTTTTTTGTTGCAAAACTTTGCAATTTTGCTATAATTTAAGCACTGAGTTTGGTGCTGGCCACGGTTTCCTGATATAGTGAATATATTTTTTGCGTGAAAAGAGTATATTTGTCCAGATTTGTTTTACTTCCACAGTAAGAAAGCAGCTCTTTGAAAAGAATGGTACTTTCCACAGCTAGTGTCTACTCTACAAAACAAATTATAGTACATGCACTACAAAAATACGTAAGCATTCTTTGCCTTTCTAAGGCCACCTGTTTTCAACTATGGTTTTCACAGGCGGCCAGCACGTTTCCTTTTAATTTCTAAACATGCAGTGTTATTGTTATTCTAAAGTATATAACAACTTAAAATCTGCACAGGCGCGGGCCTATAAAAGAGTTATGAAGCTCGTGATATATCAAAAACTTCAATGGGTAGAGGTCCCTGCCTTGATTCTTTCTTGGCTGCTCTTAAACGTTGGCTAAGGCTAAGACGGGGTTACTTCGCTTTTGTAAACGATTATTAACATTATTGCTTAAATTAATTTGTGGCTTCTCCTAGGTTGATCATTGGCTGAAACCAGTCGTAACAAGGGCACATAAATTAGGCAACCTACTGATCAATGACTTTTTCAAGTTGCCTGATCCTTGCTCGGTGACCACGTACACGTACACGTGTTTAATGCGACTTGTTGAATAGAATGACTGATCTTGTATACCACGAGTTACCTGTAGTCTTAAACTTTCGACAATTTGAATGAAAGGAAACTAGAAGGGGTAAAAGGAAACGGTTCCTCTGGGTGTAATTTGTGACTTCTTATTTCCGCAGTTTTCAACACGCGAAATATAGCACAGAGAGATATCCTTGCTTCGTGTTACACGGTACTGACATCAGTGTAACACAACTCTCCCACTCACCACGAACACCGAACTGTTTTCTTTTTTCGAAAACATCGAGATATCAAAGAAGTTCGTCTGAGGCAATACTTACAATATACATGCAAGTAAGATTAGTTATGCCCAAAAGAAAGGCCTGGTTTAAGCGTATCAATTGATTTTGCAAGTCAAGAAGGTATAAACTCAAAAATAAAATTTTTATTGTAATTATATAAACAAATGCATCATATAAGGTGTGTAAACACAATTGTAAAACTTGTAAACAGCTGCTGATTCTCGAAGCAAATTCTGCACGATGCAAAATAGAAGGGCTACAACGACTCGTAGATTATCCTGTTCTTAGTGCTTATCTAAAAGAGGCTAAAATAACGACGAATGATAAAAATAAAGATACTCGTACAAATATATGTTTAAAAGAACGTGCTTTGAAACTTGCAACATTTTATAGGATTCTTTGCAGTCGTTACACTTTAGTAGCTGTGGACGAGACTGAGAGCATCGCACGTCAAAATAGACGCAACTGATTTCACTGGCTTTACCAAATTTCTATTACTATAGGCATAGCTCTTCAAAACAATAAGCGTTTTGAATGATCAACAACTTTACCGGTTTGGTTGTTCGACGTCTAATTCGCCATCACGGAAGAGTCGACAACGGCACGAAATAATATTCGAGAAAAGCTTGTCGCTTCGGGAAATCCCAAGGGACGTGAACACTTTCTATTGTTACACTTTCTGATTTTTATAGCATAGTGTTTTATGCGCAAGCGCATTAAACAAAAACGATTATTTTACAAACACTTTTCGTTCAGCGCTATTTAAAGATAGCCGAAAAAATTGGGAAAACAATTGACTGGCAAGATGAATAAGCATTCAGTGATTACGTGCAGAATTTACAGGCAGCTGCAATCTAGCGATGCTTTGAATTGTAAAAAGAAAAAATGTTGACGGTTTAACGTAATGTTAATAGAGTTTCAGTTTAACTTCGTAGCGGGACACAACCCTTGGCAAACCATTTATCTTAACCAACTTTGCTCCCTGTAGTGTGCTGCACTGACTAATTGCCAATTTTTCTGTTTCGGAGTTTTTGGAGAATTATTAAAAAACAGCTTTTAAACACTTGTATAGAGTCATACAAACAAACACAAGTTTCAGGGCCGGTTTTCAAATATAAGGCCGGTTCGATGTTATAAGTATGAATTTTTGGCATACAAGATATGTAATATAAATACATTTATTCTAGGAAAGAAACTGTGATATTTGATTGCAGATGTTCATATTTCTTGTCGTCTTGAGTTATTTAAGTGTTTTTTTTTTCATGTTTCAATCTATAAGTTTTGCATGATTCGTTGGCCGTTTAATTTTAAACATGAATCCCAAAAAATCATAGACTGAATCGACGCGATTCTTACGTACTTCCATAACTAATCGTGAATTAATGCAGCTCCATCTATCCATCAGGCCTGAGTTGTTCAATGGCTGGTTAAACTTAACCCCGAGTTAAGCCAAAAGTCAGGCAGTAATTTCAGTTTCAACACTGTTCTTATAGAATACTCTTTAGATTTTCCATGTGAAAACTTGTCCGAGTCGAATTCTGAAATTACAACTCGATTCAGTAGTCTCTCTGTAAGGTGGGGAACACGGCAGAACTCTGGAATAGCGCTAGTCGCCTTTTTAAGAACTTGACCCAGACAACACAATAAGCGAATTTGTTTGCTTTCATCACTTAATTCAACGTTACAAATACAGTAACTACAGTTAGTTTTACATTTGAAGACCCTCAGACACCGCTTTTTGTTTCTTCTTGTTGTTTTTTTCTTAACATTTGAACTGTTTTTTGTGAAAAAAAATGTTACTTGTGAAAAAATTAGAATGAGCTCCACGGTTCCTCGATAAAGCCAGAACGCCGACGTTCGCATATTGAATTCCGAAGGAGAACTTCGAACAAAAAAACATTTCTTTTAAACGGGCGTTATCGGGGTGAATATACTTTTCTTCATCATAACAATAAAAAAAAATAAAGAAAAACGTTACTTACAATTGAAGAAGCTAACTTTCCACCAGGGAATACAGAATTCTTCTGGCGATTGAAAAATTTATAAGCATTTGGCTGAAAAATAAATATTTGTCCTGATAATTAGAAATGAAGCTTACCAGATGTTGATACGATATCTTAATGGATCTTAGTTAAAAGTTTGTATATCTCGAGCCTGTGAGTGTGAGTCATTAGATAAATTGGGAAGTTATAACAAAATTAAATTGTTGCAGTTGTTTCAGCTTGCCGAGCATGAAATTACACATTATCATCTTTAGAGATTGCTGAGAAGATTGGGCGCTCTCTATAAGCCACCGCTACTCAGATGTCAACAACAGAAGAAACGATTATTGCATATGTTCCAAATTTTTGGAATATGGTTGCATGTCATTATATAAGTTTAAGGGCGTTGAAAAGAAAGAAAACAGTATAAACTGCAGTGCTGTAATTTTCGAGAAGCTTTTATGTATCTTATATGCACAAGAATCAAGAATTTAAGCCGGAAAGCATTTGCCAAATAATTTAAGAAAAACTAAACAGAGTTCAGTACCTAGGCCCGCTTAGAAAACCTTCAACAGTTTTGGAAAGAAAGATATATTTTAAAGTAATTTATTTTCATAAAATTATTTCTTTGTATAAGCTACTTTAACAAAAAAAAAACTTGAAAAAGTTGGTGCTCTGTAGCATACAGGGTATATATGGTTTTATCTAAAACAATGTCCGATATATGTAATCGCATGGTGCCGAGTAAAATTAAGGATTAATTTCACGAGTGTGTTCAACTTTCAAATTGCACGGGCAATTTGGAAAAAATTGAAAACACAAGTGTTATTAAACCTAATTTTACGAGGAACCTTGCGATTACAAGTTTATGAAATCGAGGGCAAAATTCTTCATTCTCCGCGGTATCCCACGAGAAAGCGTTGCAAAACTTTCCTCAATTATCTTAAGTTTCTTCGAAAGACGTACCTGTAATAAAACCGTTGCAACCTCTGAAATCATACGGAAATCTTCGGAAGAGGTTTAAAATCTTTTCTAAGGCATTTTTATGAACTTTAAAAATATTCGGAAAATCTTCGGAGGTATTCGGAATCGTTCGGAAATCTTCGGAATTTTTCGTGAATCTTTGGAAAACTTTTCTAAGGCATTCTTAGACTTTTTGAAGTATTAGGAAACTCTTTGGAAGTTTTCGGAAGTATACCAGTGACCAATCAGCGTTCAGTAATTTTGCCCTGAATTAAGGTGGTCAACTACCTTTAAAAATAGTGGGAAAAAGGCCTTTTTTGGGGTGGAGGCGGGGAATAGTAAAATTGCTATTTCTTCAAAATTAAACACTGAAAGACTGGGAATAGCATACAGATATAATGTCATATAAAAG
>JAOBRD020997114.1:9683-28589 GCA_027575215.2 Hydrozoanthus sils
ACACTGCATTTGACGCAATGGCTTAAAATCCCCTCGCCACAAACACATAATTACAACTATCCATTGTTGGAGGACGTACCGCCTCGAGACGCTTTCGTGTTGCATCTACTGCTCGCGCCATCTCCTCCTTTCGTCTTTGAAGCTCCTCTTTGTGCTGGAAAAGAATTAGTTTCGTACTGATCGATGAAAACAAAATTTCAGGAGTTTTACAGGGTTGCAAAATAATTTTCCCAGGACCCAAGCCCTAATCCTCTCTCGGCGAAAAACAAAGCAATATCGATTAATTCTACCACAATAGCAAGGACTGGTATATTAATCAATTGCCCCCTTGTGAAACATTTACATGTACCATGAAGGCCATTGTATACACAAAAACTGACCAAATTCCACTAAAAAACTTCCTGAAATTTAGTCTAAATACAAAATGTACAAATTGCAAGCAAGAAGCTTCAGTAGGTTTTGGCTTGTTTGTTATAGAGTTTAAGTGTTTTCCACAAAATTCCAGGAGTTTTCTAGGAATTCCGGGAGTAGTGCAAACCATGGAAAATTAACAGCAGAAAGAGGGAAGACCAACAGCACTGCATGATTCAATATTCATAACAAACAGTAGAATGAAAAGCTAAAAAACAGAGTTAGGCAAAAAAAAGTTTTAGTTACCAAAAGAGAACTTACATTGCTCGTACTGGTGGGAATAACAACTTCCGCCTTCTCCTCGACGGCAGAGCTATGTGATTCATTGGACTCCGTGTTCCTGATAAAGTTTACCAAAAGTCGCAAACTTAGTAAACGAAAAGTCTATTCATGTTTTCACGTACTCCCTAGAGACACCTAAGAAAAAAGACGAGGCGACCATGTTGTTGTCCTAAACAAAAGAAATCATAAAAATTATTTTGTTCAAGGGCATCAACATGGCCGCTATGACGTCAGGTGGGAAATGAAAAAATGGTTACAGAACAAGAAAGGATTATTGAAAGAGAGTTCTCTTATGATTTCAGGTTAGCTTGAATTTTAGCCTTCGATTTACTCACTCTCTTTCAGCTTAGCAGAGGTAAAGAGTTTCCACTCTTTTTGTTAATGGTTACATTGACGTTTCTTTTATCTACTTTTAATTATTTATTTATTCTGCTTCAATATTCTTCGGTAGTCGGAAACTCCGACAGGTGAGTTTTACAACCCAATTATTGCACTCCGGGGACTTACAATTTAACAACCTTATCCAAGAAAACGCAAGGTCCAACCGTCTGTAGACCCCTGGGTGAAACAACACCAGTTTAGGAAAAGATTACTTCACTCAAAATTTGGAAAAATTTGGAGACCTTTTATATTATGTTAAATCCATATAAGCCAATTAAATTTCCGTAATACATTGCGACGCGGACGAGTTCAACGTAACGGAAAACCACGCACGGAAAACCACGCACGAAAATCTAAAATCGCTCATCAAAACGCACAGAGATCCTAAAACTTGAATTCGACATACATGGAATTACAAACGTTATGTTAAAAACGTTTTCTGGTTTAGGTGAAGGTTTTTAAAAACAAAAGCTTTCAGTTGTCATGCTACAACCTTTTATGTTTGGTTGCGACTCTTGAATTTTATTTACACGGAACTTTTTGTACATGCGTACTTGTGCTTTTTGAAGTGACGTTTGATGAACAAATTACAAGGTGTTGCAAATGAAGTCACAGCCGCCATCTTTTCAGGTACGGTGGATTGAGAAGGACTGGGGAGAGCCGGTACCGCCGCAACGAAGGACAAGTCTGTTTTCTCAAGCAGGAACCCCTTTCAGGCCTCCCAGCTTCAATTCTTGGCTTTATCTTCATTAAAAGCTGATTTTATAGTTTACGTCATAGTATCTTATCAAAATATCTAAAACGCGCTAGATTGCATAATACCCCGCACTTCACGGTAATTTGTTACTGTGCACTCCTCGTTCTTCAAAAACCCGTGAGCATTAAAATCAAGAATAATAGTTGCGGGGTAATTTAAAGTTGCTCCCTAAAACGTCCCAAATAACCTTGAATTAAACATTCTCTGAATCACGCTTAAAAATAGCTAACTTTAGCAGTCACTAAAATCATACACCTTAAGATTATGGGTTGCCCTAAAATACTGTGACAGAGCTGAAGGATGTTTTAAATGAAGCTTTTGAACATCACCAGAATTTCATAGCCACTTACTTTGTGTTACTTTGCTGAGACCTGGTGAGAAACCGCCGCGATATACTTTGCCTTGAGAAGCTGTTTTTGTCTACTCCCTTTGAGTTTTCTTCTGCCTTTAACTCCACAGGTTCAGCTTTTTCCTTCAACGGTGTAGAGGCTGCAGCCAAGCCCTCAAAGTACTGCTCAGTTTCATCTTTCTTCTCTTCCTCATCCTCTTCACCCTTGATGGGCGGTTCAGGCGAGTCGTCGATTGGAGTCACC
Organism: Hydrozoanthus sils; assembly: GCA_027575215.2. Taxonomy (NCBI): domain Eukaryota; kingdom Metazoa; phylum Cnidaria; class Anthozoa; order Zoantharia; family Hydrozoanthidae; genus Hydrozoanthus; species Hydrozoanthus sils. The sequence continues at coordinate 12,108 of JAOBRD020997114.1, forward strand.
GCGTCCTCATCTTCAAGTTCATCTTCAGAGCTTTCTTCCCCTGTTAAACAAGAAACGTAAAATAGATGTCAACTTTAAGTTTACTATCAGGTGCCAAACAAACATCTCGGGACGCTTATTAATTTTTTGATTCTTTCTCCACCCCATCGAGTTTACTAGGAGCCCCCGTTTTTTGTTATCTTTTCAAGTTCTGGTACGATCATCAAGTGGTCAAAATTTCAAGATATGAATTTTACTGATCAATATTTAGTGTTCGTCTTTCCCTGTTTTTTTTTTTTGGATTTCAGCATGGGCAACAAGAGTCTAGAGTTTATAATTAAAAAAATTTACCTATATCTTTGCAGGTCTCTGTTGTCTTTGTTTTAAAAGTATCATCTAACCTCTGCATTTACCAAATCTGTTCTAAAATCTTGATCACCCGCCATTCCAGCCCCCGTTTATTCGGACCCCCCGTTTATTGAATTTTTAAGAAATTTCTCACCTCCCGTTTATTTGGTACCTGGGAGTATTTTGCTTGGCAAAAACGGCCAAAGACAATTCATCGTTATAATTTCACTCAAAAGTCTGATTACTTTCATTTAAACTTTGGTCACAATAATCTTAAAAGTGTAATAAAGAACATGCGAAAGAAGCGACACCCAGTGGTTTAAAGTTGACATTGCATTCTTACTCTCAACCTCAATCCCGTTACCATTCTGATCCTTCATTGACCTCATGCTAAACCTTGTTTATCTTCATCCTTACCAACATATCGGTATGTATAAATACATAACTTGTTCAAAAGTTATTAGGTCGGGAGCAAAGCTCAAATTTGGTTCGTTATACCGGGGTTTTCGGTTATAACAAGGTTCGTTATATCGGGGTTTTTACCAATACAAGTTACTGTAATTTTGCCGGCCCAAAAAATATTTCGTTATAACGCGGCTATCTTCCGTTATGTTAAAATTGCACTGTATAAGGTTGCTCCGCCAAGATAATTGAAGCCAGGGAATCGAACTTGAGCTACAGCGCATGGGGAGGTGAGAAGTCACGGGTTAAGTTTTTTTTATTCCCGGTAGTTTGATTTCGAGAATATAAAAACTAATATTCGAAAACTGACCAAAGATGGGTCGTGAATTTCTCTCAACCTTTTTGCACAAAAGATCTCGAGATAATTTTGGAGAATATTCAAACTCATCATCTTCAGAAAGAAAGCAAAACAAGTTTTGCGCATGCGTGCTTATGGTATGGTGACAGCCAGTAAAATGGCACTAACGTCCTGTACTGAGCCTTAATAATCAATACTGTTGAATCTACATATTAATGATATAGAGATAGCCAGTACTGGATCCTAATAATCAGTACTGTTGAACCTACATGTTAACGATATAGCGACAGCCAGTAAAATGGCACTAAGGCCTCACGGGTCAGAAGGAACGAAGCCTGTACTGGATCCTAATAATCAGTACTGTTGAACCTACACGTTAATGATATTGAAACAGCCAGTAAAATGGCACTAAGGCCTCACAGGTCAGAAGGAACGAAGCCTGTACTGGATCCTAATAATCTGTACTGTTGAACCTACACGTTAATGATATTGAAACAGCCAGTAAAATGGCACTAAGGCCTCACAGGTCAGAAGGAACGAAGATCTATAATCGACCCTCAAAATAGTTTGTCTCTTTATCATTAGCAGGCACGTATACAACACTGCCCACATACCTTCCACTTTAAAACTGTCTTCAGGCGCTTTATAGATTGTCAAAGGTATTTTGGAAGCGAGCTCTCGGCGAACTCTGAAACAACTGAGTGCAACTTTAAACAATTACTTCCTTTTGGTTCTCATGGCACAGTTAAAAGTTTTACTTACACAATCAAAAATTCTGGTTTATGCTTAAAAGTTAACGTCTCCAATAACCGAGCCTCAACTGTCTGTCCAAACCACAGATTTTAAGCAGACACACCGAGGGTAAAAATTATTCTAATAGTTAAAATAATATCTAAAAAACTAAAAGAGAACTTGCCAACTTTAACCAACCTTTTCTTTCGACCGCATCCTCACCCGGTTTGTCTGAAATTGAGATCTGGAAGGAAGATAAAGTCATTTTTGAGAAAGAATGCTATATCTGTGAACCTCGCGCGCATCAGTGGATAGAAAGAGGGAATTGGGAAAATATAGGATAAAAAATCTGTCTTAAAAAATTAATTTTTTTAGTTATTGCAACAAATTGTCGCTGGCATCGCTAGTAAAACTTCCACCCCAGACAATGGGCCCAAAAAAGCAAAAGATAAAAACTTCCACTAAAAACTCCAAGGTCGTGCTAAGGCTTAGCTGTACTTTTTGTATGGAAGATTGGGAGAGCCTGCGTTATAGGCTCAACCCCGTTTAATATGACACTCCTCCAAAAATAAAATTTCAGGAATTTTCCAGGAATTCCTGGAGTATTGCGAACCATTTCGATCGTACATACCTTCAGTGGTGAGACTTCATTACCACTCTTCTCCCTCTCGTGTTTACTGAGACGGCGCTTTTCAGGCTTCTGAGCGGCTGTCACTTGAAAAGACCTGACGAACACGTAAAATCTCTTTTCATATCTAACACCTCCTAGCTGAATAGTCTTGAAAGAAAATAAACACCGACAGAACACTGAATACAGAAAAGTAAGAGAAAGTAAAAGGATAGGATGAACTGCTTTTAAAGAAAAACAAAAGCAAAACGTCGGAGATTAATTTAGGCGTTAAATTTTTTTCCTGTTTTATTTGTTAAAAGTTGTAAAAAAACCTTAACTTCTGAAGGGCTAAATCGTTTTGTCAACGGCACTAACTATTAGGAGAGCAAGCTTTATCAGGTTAGTTTAAACAATTTCTTTAGACTTGTACCAGTTTTAAAAATTTTTACGTGTCAAGGATTTGGATTAGATATAGAAAGCGATTTTATTGTTAACTTAATGGATATTTGACTGTCTGCTTAGTTTATTGTAAAAAATTAAATCCATTTTGCGCGTAAAACAACAACCGCAAACGAAAAAATTGAAGAGTTTAGACGTTTTTAATTCGAAGCAGTGACACGAAACAAACTCAAGATGAAATTGTATGACACCATAAGCAAGCATCTTGTCGCCGCGTATAAAGCATAATTAAGAAGAACTTTCGAAACGTTAAACGTTATATGCTTGGAGCAAATCCGCTGATCACATTTAAAAACAAAAAAGCTGAATAAAAAAAAAACAGAAAGTGAGTAAATTTCTCTTTATTAACTCGTTTAACTTTTGATTTATATATCTCTAATTATCATTTTATACTATACCTGACAATTTTCTGGAATTTTGTAGGAGTAAACTCAAGTTTTGAGGCGCAGATTTTAGATGGAGAAAGACCATTGCATAACTCGTCGAGCGAGAGAGACCTAGTGGCGACATCCGGGAACATCCGAAAGGACGCCAATTTCTCCCAAGATGGCTGCTGCTTTGTATTAGTAGTAAGTGAAGGTAGCGATTCGTAATAGCAGCAGATCTCTTTTACTTGGGTCAAGCCAGTTCTTTAGATAGGAAATTAAAAGAGGTTAGGCTGTTAGGTAAAGATTCAAGTAAAAACGAGGCAGGTCAACGGTATTGGAATGTAGAAAGTCGCTAACCCGAAATATTGTTAAACCGTTGATTAGTGCAATTCACAACGTATGCAAAAAGCTCATAAAACTTATAAGAAGGGAGAGGAATCCCCTTGTTTACCTTTCAGTAACTACAAAAGTTTAAAAAATGCGAACGATGTTCTCAAAGACGTTCATTTGTCTAGTTTATAAAATGGAAGTTCTTTTCTTCCCTTAAAAGATTCATTCTGCTGGAGCTTATCTCCAGTTTTTGCAGTTGAGTTAGGCACGGGCAGTGAGAGACTGGACGCTAGCCAAACTTAGTTCAACGCAGAAGTTGGTATTCAGTTATCTACCAGAGTTAACTGGAACGAGTCAAATAAAGTTTTTTTTTAAAGACTCAACTCGGCGGTCTGGGAAGGGCTTAAACTCACGGCCCGAAAGTTAACAGTGACAGGCTCGGTCAGTTCGCACAAACAATGTTACGTGATAATTTCATCTGAGCACTAATCAACAAATTTACATACTCCCACCAATATAGTATAAACAGGTATTTAATTTTTTACATCAAAATTAAACACCTTTGGTGGATGTGTCAATGTTTTCCCGGGGATTGGGGTAAGCAACAGGTGCATGGAATTTGACAGCGTGTCAATGCCCAAGGAAAAGGTTCTTCATTCAGTACACTTGCCCCAGGACGCAGAATTTTAATACTATACTTTCAAACTTCTGCAAAAGCAAAATCATTGCTTTAAATAGAAATAAAATTAACGGCGACTTCTCCCTATCAATGTCAACAGTTTTGATTTCGAGGTTCTTTGACCGACCTTGTCCCTTGGAGCAGCTATGGAAAAAATTCTTAACTAAGAAATGGCATAGTACGCGCCTTCTGGATGGCTGATGTCCCGTCAGCAAATACAACCGAATAGACCTTATTCATGGATGGTGTAATTTCAATATTCTTTAGTCTCTGTTCAAAATAGCCTCATTCTTGAGTTAAACTATCAAAAGAATAATTTACCAAAAATTAGACCAGTAGGGCTAGTTGGAATGTAGGCATTTATGAATAAGGTCTATACTACCGAATGTTTTCACGTTCGAGAATTTTTCAACAAAAAATTTTCTCACATCTTTCACCCCTTACCCCCTTCCGAGAAAACAATGATTGCTGCAAGTTTTCTATTCATATGATCACGTGTTATTTTGCTCTAACTGAGGAACAGGCATTTTTTTTACATTTGGCATTGCGGTTAATTTGCCGACGAAATGCTCTTATTTCAATTTTAATGGAAATTAACTAGTTTCAAACATTTCTGTTTATAAAGATTAGGAACTCTTTTTCGAGCCATAAAAGATTACATTATGAATGAGAAAATACATGTTATAATATTTAGATTAGTAATCAGTTTTATCGAGATTGCTGTAAAGTGACAAAGACCAAAGCATATATGTGGCGATGTAACTTCAATAGTTTTTAAGAGTGCTCTATGACAATGCTAGAGCTGGGTAGAAATCGTTGAAAAGGGTTTATCGTACTCTTGCTCAAGTTTCTGGGCTTAGGTTAGAATGTTGGAGAGAAAAGTATATATCGCTGCTAAATTAATGATAATAACAATAATACCTATATAAATAATAACAATGAAATAAAAAAATAACCAGTTAGCACTATTATTATCACCAAAAGGTCTAAACCCTTGTTGAAGTGTTATTTCAGGTATCCTACTGAGTCAAGCATACAAACCCAATCTAAGAGAGCGGTTAAACATTTTTTAGATCGGAAAGTCTAAAGGGGGAGATTTCAATGAGTATCCCTGAATTCCTATGCTAAGCTGTCCTTAATTGGTTGGCGCTGAAGTTCTTTTGTACCCCCCAGCGGACCGGAAGCATATATAGGCGCAAATTGCAGCCGCTTCAAAGTGATCCATGTATGCTGGTACTCATTTTACCGACCCCAGGAAGGATGGAAAGCTAAGTGTCCTTTGGCGGGAAAGGAGATCACCAGAGAAACATTCAACCCTCAACTCGGCCGGGGATCGAACCAGGGATGTCTGGATTGGGAGGGAGAAATCTTAACCTTTGTTCCGACCCCTCCACTAATTTAGCACTTATTTTAGCAAACCGCAGCAAAAATTCGACAACTGGTGTGACAGTAATCTATCACAGGTTAGTCCCCAGCAGAACTGGTACTCATTTATACAGCTGAGTCGACTGAAACAAAGTGAGGTAAAGTGTCTTGTTCAAGGACACAACACAGTGGTCTGACAAGGGCTCGAAATTGCAACCCTAGGATTAAGAGTCGAACACTCTTACTGCTTGGCTACTGTGCCACCTATTTTATATTTGTTTCCGAATAAAGCGGAAAACATCAGCTGTTTCCAAATAAAAGGGAAAATGCCCAAAGATGTCTGCAATCAAGCTTTGCAAAAATTCAAGGAAACAAAAACAAAAAGTCTCTTACCTGGCTACTTCAATATCAAGCTCCTCGTTTGAGGCGGGAAGGTAAATAATGCTCTCCTTTAGGTCTTCCTCGTTTGTTTCCTCCACTTCTTCGAGCTCGGGCTCCTCGGCCGTCTGTACGCGCACCAAGGAACTCTGGGAGTTTTCCCGCCGTACCCACGGGTCGTACCCAACGTCACTACCGCGGGACATGGTCACACGACCTAGTACATCTCCATTTTTCTGCAACAAAGAAAAACAATGACCTGAAATAAGGTAAAATGGCGAGAAAACGGGATTCCAAAAATTTGTTTTCTAAGGAATGAGATAGTCGTCTAGTTGTTCCATATAAGAATGGTGTGATCAAGGTACTCTGTAATCATGAAAATAATTTTTAGCTCTTTCAACCGAAAGACTGCTTTTATTCTGCTAAGTAAAATCAACAGTCATTTCTTAGAAAAACCAAGTTTGGTAAGGCGTCACTCTGCCGTGTGGGAGACCAGGCACCACCTGGACCTTCACCAAGGGTTTTCCGGCAAAAATCGTGAGCCCAGTCTCTTGGATTTCAGCAAGGCGTCGCGGTCTTCAAAACGCTAAGACCCAGTCTCTTAAAATTCTGTGAGGTGTCGTGTTTTCCCAACCGCCAAGGCCCAGTCTCTTGAGCTTCTGTGAGGTGTGGTTGTCTCCCAACTGCTAAGACCCAGTCACTTGAACTTCTATAAGGTGTCCCGGTCTCCCTACTGCTAAGGACCAATCTCTTGAAATTCTGTGGTTTCCCAACCACTAATTTTAAAGTACGTGATGAAAAGATTAACTGAACACAAACCTTATCTAGGGTTGATCTAGCTGACCTTTTGAGTGAGAAGGATTTGAACAGCGAAAACGAACTAACCTTGGCATTTTGCTCGTCCTCCTCTAGTTGTGCAAGACCATTGCCAGTAAACAGATCATCATCCTCCTAAAAGTAAGTTTTTTTAAAATAACTTTGATCAGTCACCAAATGGAAAAGCTTAAAAAAATTTATAATTATATAGTATAATTAATCCGTGTCTTTGGCCTGCGACATAAACGCGCGGGGGACATGTTGGGAGAATTGATAAAAATCGTGAAAGTCACGGGCCGTCTTCGGCTTGCAGCAAAAGTTCGCCGAGCTCAGTGTCGTTGACGGCAGCAAACCGCGTCTTTTTCTCTTCAGGTTCTCCAGTAACTTTATTACCAGGCTCATTTTTTTTTCTATTCAGACTCAGATGAAAGTTTTGTGTGTTTTTGCTGTCTGACATGTTTCTAAGAAAAAAAACCTGTTTTTGCAAGTGAAAAAAAACCAAAACATGGCAGCTGGCAGCTTATTCAATGTTGTTGTGTGACGTCAAAAGTGTGTCTATATACTCTGATACAGACATGGTGTTCGACCAATCAGCACGCGAGATTCACGGAGGTTATTTTATAAATAAGAATAAAGCGCACGATAGGAAGGAGTACATATTTTGGTTCTGGATCGAGCCCCTTACCCCTACTGTGAATGAGCACTTTCGTTCCAATGGCTGCAGAAATAATAAAGAAAAATCAAAACGATTTGCAAGTTAAGAAGTAAACATTTACGAAATCAAAGAGATTCTATGATGATAATAGTAGCGGTCTTAAGAAAATAAAATCATTCAACAATAATAAAATATAATGATAAAACAATTGATAACAAAAATGATTAGAAGAGAATAATATGTAGAACAAATTTAACCAAACAACCTTTCGATGTGCTACAAATAATATCTCTTAGTATACGCGTGTTAATGTCTCTTAATACACACGTGTTAATGTCTCTTAATACACGCGTGTTAATGTCTTTTAATACACGCATCATTTAACATTAACAAAATATAGTAAAACAATTGATAATAGAAATTATCGCAAGAGAATAATATATAGAACAAAATTTAACCAAACAACCTTTCGATGTGCTATAAATAATATCTTAGTATAAGCGTTTTATTGTCTCTTAATATGCGCGTGTTAATGTCTCTTAAAACACGCGTGTTAATGTCTCTTAATACACGCGTTTTAATGTCTCTTAATACACGTGTTTTAATGTCTCTTAATACACGCGTGTACACGTCTCTTAATACACGCGTGTTAATGTCTCTAAATATGCGCGTGTTAATGTTTCTTAAAACTGGTCTCAAAAACTCACACTCTTGGACAGCTGTTCCATCTGCTCCTTGAATGAGTGAGGCTCGACAGTAAATCGTTTTCTCTCTGTTCAGGAAAACAAAACATCACATCTTAAGTAACTAAGCGATTCCGCAAAAATTACTTAGAAGGCCTACAACAAATGACAAGATAGACACGGTCTTCAAACAATGGTATGCCTTTGTTTTCAAAAGTGCTTTACCGACGCCTGATTGGCTCAGTTGGTAAGGCGCGAGCCCGGCAGTCTGACGTGCGGGAGGCCTGGGTTTGATTCCCGCCCAGACATATCTGGGCCTTAAAATAACTAAGGAGAAGTACTGCCTTTGCTTTATAATCTGCAAATATTTCAACTTCCTGGTAAGCAGACCTTGAGTCCTATGTAACCCTACGACTCCTCGAGTCATAAAACCTCAAATTAAAGCAAATCAGTTTTTAAACCTTTTGTCCATCTGTTCCAGTATTTTCTCTGCTTAAAACCACCATACTTCATGGGCAAAGTTTTTGATATTTTCTCGAGAGAATAACGACAGCTCGAACTCACTAATCGCTCCGCTCGGCTACCGCGCCACCGACTTATGAAGACTGACAGTTTCCGAGTTTGTTGATATAGTTAATATTGGCATATTGAACGTGGCTCTCTCTGATATAGAGCGTTACTTTGTAGGTGCGAACTTAGACATCTTTCAAACGACAAGAAAATCCCAGAAGCCCAGGCATTTTCAGATAGGTGCTTTATTTTCTGAACATTGTTTAAGTTTCCCATGTAGGCTCTGTACAAATACAGACATTTACTGATCTACAAAGACGAACAAATGAATGGCTACTTTATTGGATCATCAACTGGTTCAAAAGTTAGAATGAATACTACCAATCATTTCTCTTCAAAACAAATAAAATGATGGTCTTTTTGTAGGGTTTCGTCAACTGGTTCGAAAATTAGAATGAATAACACCAATCCTTTCTACCCCTCAAAACAAGCAAAGTTTATAGGGTTTCAACTGGTTCAAAAGTTAGAATAAATAACAATAATCATTTCTACTCTTCAAGACGAGCAAAATGAATGGTCACTTTATAGGGTTTCATCAACTGGTTCAAAAGTTAGAATGATTAACACCAATCATTTCTACTCTTCAAGACAAGCAAAATGAACAACTACTTTATTGGATTTCATCAACTGGTTCAAAAGTTAGAATGAATAGCACCAATCATTTTTACTCTTCAAAACAAGCAAATTCATCTTACCTGCGTTTTCCTCCAGTTTCAGCACAACAGGTCGAGTGGGGCTTATTTCACTTATCATAGTGAGACTGCTGCTGTTGGCCCGCTGTGGCAAGAGACACAAAATACTTGGCTCAGTTTCTATACACGAGCAACAATGCACTTGCGTGCTAATGATATGTAGAAACTGATCATTGTAAAGCGCCTTTGAGCATTCGTATGGAAAAAGCGCTACATAAGTGCACCACTTTACTTATTTTACAATGAGACCTCGTGAAATTGTTCCTCTGTACTTAAGAGAATTAGGTAAACAGTTATAATTTATTTCATCTTCATGTATTTGATTGACTTGTTTCAAAATAAACTCATTACCAGCTAAGAATTGTGATAGTCATCAAACTCCTATAACTACTAAATTTGGTTGAAACCAAGACACTATTAAATCCTTTCTCGAGCCAAAGTGGCTCATAGGGCCGGCGCTTATCTCCGGTTTCTGTAGTTTTAAACGGACGAGAGTCTTTGGCTCCCCCTGGACAGGACACTAATCCATCGCAGGTTAGCCCCCAGCAGAACTGGTACTCATTTATACAGCTGAGTCGACTGGAACAAGTCGGGTAAAGTGTCTTGCTCAAGGACATAACATAGTGGTCTAGTCGGGGCTCAAACTCGTGGCGCTAGGATTATAATCGCTTGGCCACTGTGGCCCTGGTAAACCTTCATTAGTTTCCTACAAAAAAACCGCCCTCTGGGTTTAAGTAGATCGTTAGGAACCAAGCTTTACAAATTTGTCTTTTTGTCTAATTACCAACGATAGAAAATCAGTATAAAGTTGAAAAAAAAAAAGATTGTACGCTGCAACTCAGCTATTAGTAAAACGGATCACACAGTCTCACCTGGGCCCATCTCCCAGCGGGCTGTGCGGGTCCACTGCTATCAAATTCTGGCGAAACATGGCTGACAGTTGTTTCTGAGGTGATAAGCTTTAAAACAAAAAAGAAACAAGCATCTAAAAATTATTTTCTACAACAAGAAACTATCCTCGGTTAAGAACGTTATTCCAAGACTTTTCTGTGGCAAAGCTTGGCAACTTTTGAATCTCAGTTCTTTTTGCTTCATTCAATACAATTGGCCTTGTTTCACGAACGCTGTTTCACTGTTTGTTCATATTTCAAGACAAAAAAAATGGTCTTTGCGTGTGTTAAATTTTATAAATATACGTCTATTATGGTTTGTACTGATTGATGAGAACAAAATTCCAGAGTTTTCCACGGTAACAAATTAATTTTTCCAGGACCAAACCCTTAATTCTCTCTCAGTGAAAAATAAAACAGTATCAACTTCAACTCTACCACAATAACAAGGACTGGTATATTAATCAGTTGTCTCATCTTCAGCCTTCAAAGCGAAAGATGACAAAACTGACCTAAATCTCATGAAAAAAAAAATAAACGTCCTAAGATTTGGCCTAAATACAAAATGTACAATTGCGAGCAAGATGCTTCAGTAGGTTTTGGGTTGTTTGTTATAGAGTTGAAATATTTTTTACAAAATTCCATGGTAGTATTCCAGGAATACAGGGAAACAAGCTGTTTTTTTTAGGAGATTTCCAGGGTCTTGGAAGCAAATTTCAAAATGTCAGGAGTTTTCCAGGAATTCCAGGGTAGTGCGAACCATGGTCTATGAACCAAAGCATGAAAGTGGGGTGGCTCGTTTCTTGACGGTTTCTTCTTTCAGATAAATTATGACTGAAATCGCCACAAAGAACTAAACTTGGCATACAAAGGCTATAAAGGATACAACTTGGCCCCCCTGTACACAAACAACACAAGTAGTACCTGCTTCTTTGCCCAGGAGGGCAGTTGACCAATACTGAATCTGTAGTCCAAGACGGGTGGACTGGGGCTGAGATCTGCAACAAAAAATGGTAAAGTGTGACGAAATCATAATAAAACTGTTTCCGCTAAGCCGAGAACCCCAAAATAAGGTGTACATAGAATCTGGTCTTCTTAAAATTTGCAGTGTTAATGTAAAAAGTTAGTGTTCTGAAATTACTTGGTGTATGTTTTCAAGACAATCTCAGGTGGAGATTCTGAGGCAATTTAAAAGGCCGCTAAGCAACCACCGCCAGAATTAGTGAAATTTTATGTCGCTTGTATTCAACCTGTCATACTCTATTGATGTCAGGTCTACCATTACAGGCCCCCAATTATTTGAGCTTAAGTTTAGAAGGTGTCCAAAAGAGAGCTCAACTATGGAGAAGTGCTCCAGATAGCAGGACAGAAAACGCTAGAAGACCGTAGGGAAGAACTCTGCTTGAAATTCTTTAACAACATCCTCTCCAATCCTTCAGATTGTTTATATCATCTACTACTTTTTGATAATCGTGAATATATGAAATTGCGTCGAAGTAGACCCTTTAGAGTGACCTTTAAGACAAATAGGTTTAGAGATACGTCTATCCCAGCCAGCGCTAGACACTTTAATTGACATTTGATGGACACATAGACAGTTTAGGTTTTATTGCATAGACATTTTATCTCGATTGTACACCTTAGCAATTCAGTTTTCGGCTGCTATTTAGGTTTTTTTAAAAATCAAACATCTATTTTATTCTATTTAAACAAACTAGCAAGAGTGTGTTTTGTATTTATAGCAACACATGAGGGCGGAAAAGCTGCCAAATATAATAACCAAAGAGGGGCTTGAGGATAGAGGCTACAGTTTTTAATGCACTATCCTACGTTTGAGTTTCTAACTTTTCTCTCTTTCCTTTCCAGTCTATATGCGCGTTTTGTTTGCATTTTTGCCTCATTAACAAATGCACTCTTCCTTCCAATGCAGCTATAAAAAGAAAGCTTCTGATTAAAAAAAAATGTTTCTCCAAAATAAACTTTCTCTGAAAATATGAGATTCATATGCTGAGTAATCTTTATACGGGGTGGAATGTATGGCTCGTTATCGTTCTTGCCTCCAGTTGATTTGCATTTTTTTGAGTAGCTATTTCTTCTTTGAAACTACACTTTTAGAACCAAAAGTTCGGTCACTCATTAATTTTGATAAGCATTCCAAGTTTTAAAGTCAGTTGTTGTTTATCTCTGTTCTTTCTACGAATTAAGTTGTATGCTAATGAAGTAGAATGAAAAACACTGATGTCAGCAGATCTCAAAGTAACACCGCGAGTCAAACACCTTACCCTGCATCCCATTTTCTGACACAGTTCCATCGCCTGAATTAAACTGATTTTCTTGAACATCTAGAAAAGAGAATCACCACATGTTGAAACAAGTCTTTCAAACTCTAAAATCATCCAAGTGGCACACATTAGCTTCCCTTACTTTTCCCTGCACCAGAGAAATGTTTCATACAAGAGCAAGTCTAATGGAGCGCTTTGCCGTAATAATGCAAAACTCCCCATCTTTTAGAACAGTTCCGAGCACCACAGACCTCATGCAAATTTTACTGACTTTCACTAACTGTGGTAAAAAGCCTACAGGTCCTATATGTACGCAGCTTCTACAGACAGTAGAACTATACACTAAAACGAGCTTATTAACTTGCAGAAACAAAACCCGAGACTAAGCCCTTTTTTCAGCCTAATGATCCATCAGGCCAGTGATTATCTCTGGTTTCCATACGCTAAACAGATGAAATTCCCTGACTTCCATTTGTGGGAATTGATTGCAGGTTACCCCCCAGTAGAAGCTGGTACTCATCATGCAGCTGACAGGACTGGAATGAGTCAGGTAGAGCCTAGCTAAAGAATACAACACAGTTATCTGGCCGGGGAGGCAAGTTCATGACTCTTAACCACTCCCCCATTGAAAGGATTGCTCAAGGGCATCTAGAAAAGTGGTTGGACCTGGCTCGACCCTGAGGTTATAGGTTAAATGCTCACCACTGGCACAGTGAGTGGACTGGAATGTGTCAAGTAAAGATTCCAGATGATGACATAACACAGTGGTGAGGCCAGAGCTGATTTTCGCTCACCACAGGCACAGTACCCCCAATCAACAGACCATAAGGGCAACCAGTAGTAAACATGTTCGAAGCTATGTTGGATACACTGTGTAGTTTGATTGTTGCCTTACCCTGCAACTGCATGACCGGACCATCAGGTACCAAGGGTCTGTTTCCTTTAACACCATTTATGATTTGAGGTCTAGACACAGCATATGTCTCTCGCCTGTTAGAAAAACGAAAGAGGTAAAAAGCAAGTACAAGTACCTAGACTTCTAACCTACTCCTCCTTTGGGGCAGGCAGGGTTAGGTTTGGGTATAGATAGATTAGCACAGTACATGCCACCTGGTCAGCCCAGTTGGTAAGGCTGGATTAGATTCCTGGCGCTGGGCCTTCACATAAGGACCTACAAAAACTGGACAGGGGATGCTACCTTTGATTTCACAGAACAACAATCTAAACGATTAGATCTATTGTATAAACTATAGGTCAAGTATCGTGGTTTCTTATTGGGGGACTCAAAAAGCAAGTGTATGTAAATTTTTATGGGTGTTATTTGTATCTTTATAGCAGAGGGGTTTGTGAAGTGATAAGATCTCTGCCTCTCAATCCTGGAGCCCAGATTTAATTCCCTGCCTGGTCGAGGGTTGAATATTTGGGCGACCTTCTTTAACCCCTAAATACCACTCAGCTTTCCACCCTTCCGGGCTCAGTAAAATGAGAACCAGCATACATGGACCTTTTTGAGGTGGCTGCCTGAGGCGCCTATATAGTATGCTTCCTGCTCGCTGGTGATAAACTGATCATTGTAAATCGTCTTTGAGCATTCATATGGAAAAGGTGCTACATAAACGCACCACTTTACCCTTTTTACCTTTATTTGTGTATATGTATTTGTTGAATATCGCCTGGGCACGAATCTGTAGAACTCTAAACATGTTTACAGTATTACCAAATAGGTAAAGTTAATGTATTGAGCATTTTATATAGATAATTCAACCAATCTGGTCTTTAGCATGTACCTACCTGATAGGTGTGTCCGGTTGAGGCTCCTTTGGGGGTTCTTGACCCATCTTCACCAGTTGCTCGATCATAGTCTGTTAAAAACGATAATCAAACTGGAATCACAATCAGAAATTTTTATTCACATTTCACATTTTTACATGTTTAAAAAAAATTCTATCTCAAAATGTTTACACGTATCCATACTACAAAATCATCACAAAATCGTTCTGATATTACTATACCTATTTTCAAATAGAGTAAGAATATAAACATTTGTTATCATAGTAGGACATTTTGGAAATGTCTAGTGTCTAAAGTAACTATAAGTCTTCTAATTAGACACTATTCATGTTTTGCCATATGTTTCTGTGAACATTAAGGCAGATGTTTAAAAAAAAGTATTGTGGAGGGTACGGACAGTTGTTGGAACTGTTTTATTAGTAACTGACTTTTTTATTTTAGAGAAATTATAGTCCCTGCTACATTTCATCTCACGAGGTAATTATTGCCGTAAGTTAATTGCCATGGCTTTGGTTGTCTCTTTGCCAATGTTAGCTCTGAAACGAGGTTTATTAAAGCTGTCTTTGGAAGCATATCTTGGATACCTTTTAAATCTAAGAAGCAGTTTTTAAACATCCCAAAGCCCTGTTTTAGCACGCGTTTTTGAAATACCACGCAAGCTGAAGAGATTTCACCTCTTAAACATAACAAAGTTACCAGGTTAAGTGTTATTGACAAAGTGTACTGAGAATATTAGTGCAAAACGAAATTCAATAAAAATCATTGAAAATGTGGCAACTTGCAAATCAAGGTCTTGCAAAAACACAAAACAACACTAGAAAGAAAATTATCAAAAAACAAAACAAAACGCAGTACCTGTGAGTATGATGAAGGGATTCTCCACAGGAATATACACCTGAGAATGTTCAATAAAAACCTTGTGTTAGTGATTAAGAGAACAAAGTCAGTTCTTGTCAAACGCTTCTCAAAATTCAAATTACAACATGGTTCACCCTTTCAGTCCAAGCGGTATTGTCAAATTTGAGCCCCAACATGTCACTGAGCTTATTTGGGAGAATTTTAGTTTTCAATCTCGTTTTCTCAGTACCAAGTGTCATATTTTGTCTGTGTTGTGTAAAGAGAAGTTAGACGTCGATAACTGACAGAAAGGACTATGGCACTTGTAATAGGCCCTAACGAGGGTTTGATAGGATGAATAAATATCACAGTTTTCTAAACCGTAAAATGAAAAACCGATGTTTTTTATGGCTAAAATAAAAATCAGATTTTAGTTTAGCATCTTGTATACTCTGAACCTTTTCAAAAACTAACTCAAAAATATATTAAAACACACTGTAAAGCAGCTGCTGCTTGCCCAGTAGGCAACAGATCAATGACCCACAATAGACTGACAAATGTACCTCTCACTCTTATATACAATGCACCTGGATTCCGATTAGTTTAAAGATCCTGAAATTCCAATGTTGAATAGAAACCAATATTTGTTTCACTTGTGGCCAAAAACTGACTAGAGCTGCTGAACTGGAATCCTATTTTTCGATATTCAGTGCATTTCTCAAACGTTATACCGAACATAGCCCTCTATTTTTGACAACCGAAGCTTTTAACACGGTACTGGTTAAGTATACAAAATGCAGCCTTTATTACGTAGTTCAAAGTTTCGCAGTACACAATCTGTTAGTATTATAGTCACCCTTTTACAGGTTTCGTTGCCTGAAAGATATTCAACTTCTATTTTTATCTGTTAAAAGAATTAAACTCATAAAACAATATAACAAGAAGAACAACCCAGGAGCACCACTTACAAAGTCTGATGACAGAGGGAGGGAGAAGTCCAAAGGATTTTTTGGGTCTGAAATTTTGGCCAAAGGGATTTGTTTGAGTTCTTTGGAAGATGAGTCGCGAAAAAAACCAAAGTTTTTATTAAGCTGGTTTGGTTTTCTTCCTCCCCAATGAACAATAACACATAAAAAATTGTGCTTAAAAGGTAAAGACTTTTTTGGTAGACAAACTCTGAAAATGGGATTTTTTTAGGTATAAAAATGTAAACGTCTGTTGGACCCGCCCCACTCCCCCCCCCCTCCATCCTTTAAAA
>JAOBRD020997115.1:0-11882 GCA_027575215.2 Hydrozoanthus sils
TATTTACTATGAAATTATTTAGGTGGCTAATACGTACTGCCACAAACCATTTGAGTAAGGAAATTTTGCCAAAAGCTTAATCTAGTGCCAACCCCCCCCCCCTCCCATCACCCTCCAGTCTGAATAGGGTTAACTGATCGAGGGCTCTGTCGTTGAACAGTTACCGAAGCTAGCTAGTTTAAAAAAAACATTGAATGCTTTAACCACAGTAAATTCATCAAGCGTCGCTGAACATAACTTTATAGAGTTTGCATAGCCCATGCGATTGACACTTTGCTTCTCCCCTAAAACACAGCTGCCACGCAGACTACCGTTGGCAAGGAAATCGTTTTCCCAAAAATGACCAGTCTAATGTCAGAAATTCGAAAGCTCAAATTCCAAAAGGTCGTGGGAGTTACGACATAACTGCAAATCATGGTTGTTTGGAAATGATCTCACATTTTCGGATGGATAACTTAATGTTTTAAAATCTCCATGCGCTTCTGGAAAGAGACAAGCTTTTTGAAAAAATCGCATGGTTTTTGAGGTCTTTGCATATAATTCAACCCGGTGAGAAAGTGGCGCGAATACTGGTACTAATGTGGAGTAGACTACTGATGCATGGTACTGGCAAGCTAGGAACAAATCTTATAAAATATTATTATGTCGCAATTACTTGAGACACCATTCCTGCACCAACTGAGCATTAAGTTAATTTAGCAGCCGTGTGTCGAGATTGTGGATAGTGACTACGTTACATCGTTTATTTCATTTAGCATTGATTTTTGTTTCATTTAGGGATGGTATTTCTTTAGAAGCGTCAATTCTTATGTCATTTATATAGGGTTGGTATTTAATTTAGCGGTGATACAAACCCATTCAAACAGCACCATTCTCACAATTCTGATAGCAAACCCTTTCAGAACTATTTTGCACCTATAATAAATAACAAGAGAGTTTGGCCTCCAATTTTCTATAACTTACTTAGCGCGTTGTCTCGACATTTCTTAAACAGATAGTAATTACAGCTAGCCTTAATTTCGGACATTTTTTTCGAGTTCAAAAGACTCAACACATGTGGTAAATGATTCCCAGTTAGTTATTCCGACAAGTACTTAACCTTCTTCGGCAGGAATTCAAAAAATTTCCCTTGCTCTTTGTATAGATAACTGTCGATTATCTATATTACTCAAAAAATTACTTTACACAGTCAGGGTTTTCGCTTTTATATGTTATAGACGTTGTCAGAACACTTATTTTTACGATAGAAATTGTCGTTAAGGGGCCAGTCATTATTTATTGCCTGGGGGGTCGGAGGATTTGGGGCTAAACACGGTGAAATTTAGCCGATCCCCCTTTAATTGTTACTTCATTGAAGTGATCCCCCCTCGTAACTATTGATAACCTTCGTGACCCCCCCCCGTCTTTCGACGTGTGTATTTGTTGTTTTTACAGTTTAAAGAAGTCATCATGGCGCAGTCTTTAGAAGTGACTCCTGATCCGTGTCTTTTTTTAGTCAGGATCCCGGTATCTGATGTCAATTGACATACCAGCAATCGCAGATGCGATGGGCGATAAATTATAAGATAGAAGAGCTGTCAAACAAAGCTAATAATCTACTGAAGAATGAGAAATGTGCCAAAACATGAATAAGTTCATTTTAGGCGTTAACAGCTGCAACTATAGCGACGTTGCAAAGTGCGAGTCTTGCTTGAGCACTGTTAACTTCTCATTAAACAGTACGTCTGATTTACTGTCATCGATCGAGAACAAGCGGAAGGAGCTGTTTACAGAAGACCACACCCTAAAGTCATTCGCAGACGATAAGCTCGCCTACGCTGCTCAAGGAACTTCAGTCAGCCTCTAACAAGTTGACAGCAGCCAGCGCATATCAACCTGTCGAAGAGGCTTCCTTTAAAGCGCAGAAAAATGCGCCAACATCAAGAAGACAGAAGGAAAATATAAGGAAAGTCCGAAAAATCAAGGAGAAACGGCTCAAGGGCACGCAATCCCTTTACTTAGGAGCCTTGACCTCCATTGAGGTCGCGGAAGAAATTTTCGATTCAGTCGAAGAGAATGCATCAATGCTAACTATACTAAAAAACTATCAAGGCGTTTAAATCTAGACCCTTTTCTGTGGTTGTTAGAAAAGGGTATATTTAGCACGACCTTAGCCAGCAATCTAAAACAAGTAGCAGCCGTTTTAAGGCCACAAAGTCCAGGGTCAACTTGCTGTAGGAGATTAACTGTTGGTGTTGAATTGGACGATGAGGCTCAAAATGTAGTCGAATTGGATGGTGAGGTTCTAAATGACGTCGTCCAATCAGATAGTGAGGTACAAGATGACGTCATCGAATCGGATGATGAGGCAAATGAAACAGTTGAATCGGTTTAGTATAGAGCTGAGATAGGGAGCTCATTCCTGGAGAGGCCATAAATGCTTTTTGTTTAAACAACGTTTCAGTTAATATCAGAAGTTATGGTTCACAATCTAGAATTCACCTGTCATAAGTTCAAAGGTGAATCTTAGCTAAAGCATAAGCACATTATAAAAAGGAAAATGTAACGAAGTGCAAATTGAAATGTGCACATTCGCCAGTATGAAAGATTTCCGTTTTTTAAGTAAAGTTTTGTTTAATAGAACAAACTGAGACTGCAAATGCTATCTGTCGAGCTTCCATTAGAATTGGAGTGCAAGTGTTTGGTATACCCTCTCAAACTGGCATTGTCCAAACAAATTTGGATACCCCCGTCCCCCCTAAATTATGACAATTGTTTCAATGATAACCCCTTCAGGGCTCTCAGTTTCCCCTCCTGTTCTCCTAAATATCAAGTGATCCCCCCCCAAAATCCTCCGACCCACACCCCTCCAGGCGATAAATAATGACCGGTCCCTAACGTACGCTTTTGATACCATGATGAAACAGTTGTCTAACTAGAAAACCTAACGGTTAATTTGTGTACTAGGCGTTTCCACATGCACGTATCAGCTGTATCCTAGAAAAATTAAAAACTTTAGGAAAAGCCAAACATTTTAAGATATAGAGAAAATTAAAGATTATTTTTTTAAATAATGGAAAGCGAATAATGTATTGTATTGGCTCTTCGCCAAAGCTGAACTATTGTGAGTGAAAAGAGCATTTTGCCGCCCGGTTCATTTTCCCGTTAGAATCTTATACCAAGGAAAAGAGGTTCGATTCGATCTTTTTGAAATTACTGTTGCCTCTAAAGCTCAAAGAGACTACTGGTTTTTGAATTTTTAACACCCATACTACACTGAATGCAACTGAGGCGAGTTATTATTATTTATTAGTGTATGGCTTCACTAATTATACTGAAGCACCCACGAGCTTGATGTATGTCCGTGTTGGCGAAACTGCTACATTGGTGTGGAAGATTGCTTTCGGTGATGGACGCAGCTTACATTCAATAACATGGAGTAGTTTTGACCCTCCTGGTTCCTCTAATGTTTTCACACTGGCATATAAAACGCAGAGCTCAACAACGATTCTTCCTAATAAGGATGTGGACAGTAAAGGAGTGAATTTGTACAACGGACGAGTATCAGTAAAGGATCAGGCGACGCTGGTTATTCAGAACGTCACCCTTGATAACGTTTACCAATTAAGAGTGGAAGATAAGGACTCCAGAGGCAAGGTAGGAGTTCCCATTGGACTGCCTGCTGCCAGAGTATCACCATCAGGTTAGTAACTGTGTACTGTGGCAGAAACAGAAATTAGTTCGTTTAGAATGATAAGCTAAAAGGTTTTTTTAGGATTCTTTTGGAACGTTTTCGACCCTGTGGTATTCCCCCTTGCCTCGACCAAAATTTTTCAGCTTAAAATACGCTTTCCTATAAGTTCAAACTCCTTTAACAAGTTGGTAAGCTCAGTATACAAACAGGAACTAAAAGAAAATGTTTAATTGTTGGAGCTCAAATATTCTCTTCTTGTGCTTGTTACTGTCACTAGTTTTACTTCCGCCTCAAGGTAAGCTGTTTTGAAATATTTCCATTTGTATGCTTGTGTTATAACTTAATCTGCTAAAAGAGTAACACTTTCTATTCGTTAGATTATTATCACCAGGCTGTAGGGGAAGATTATGTTCGCTTAGTTAGAATGGAAATTGTGCATGATTGGTGCAATTGCCCCGTGTTCATAAACAGGTTTGAACTGCAATTGATGAACCAGCAGCCTTCACGTTAAACACTGCTTAAGCCCTGTTAACACGGCACAAACTAACCAGGGTTCGAGCTGGGTTAAAACTAACCCGGGTTAGTTTTTGTCGAGTAAACACTGTTAACTCGGGTTCGAGCCAGCTTAAATATAACCCAAGGTGGGTTCGACCCGGGTTAGTTTAGAAAAGTGTCGTATAAACACCAACCTGGGTCGAACCGGGTTAGTTTTGAACTTGCACAAGCGCACTTGTGCGTTTGCTGGGCATGCGTAAACCTCGTTCCCAGAGCCGGCGCGGTCCCTTAAGTGGCGCTGGCCATAAGGAACGTGGGCTCGGAAACGAAATTGGGCATGCGTGTGTACTGATTAACCTGGGTTTGTCCCAGATTTGTGTTTACACGCGTTATTGGTATTTTTCAGTGTGAATAGTGAAAGTCGGGTCGAACCCTAATTAGTTTGTGCCGTATAAACAGAGCTTTGGAATCAACAAATACTCTCGGTCAATTGGTATCAAGGCAAACGAGATTCTGCTAAACTCTAGGTTTAGACGTAAAAAATAAGAACATTAGGGACTTAAAACATTGTTATTGTTAATGCTAATTTGTTAAACTAAGCGATTTGTAAATCGAAACAACGTAATTTGTTCGGAACGTCAAGCGGTTGTAGTGAATTGCGGCCGCAGATACACCTAACTTGATTTAGACAACTAGTTAGTTTGAAACTAAGCCGTAGTCTTTAGTATTTCGAAACAGAAACTAATATAAACCAGAATTTCTTCAAATATTTTAATATATGCTCTATATACCGTTCTTTTATCTTACCTTCTCGTCTCCCAATCAAACTTTTTAATTCAAATCTTCAGATGAACTAGATCGTTTGTAGGAGGCGTTCGGCTTAGGAACTGATCAAAAGCAGATTTTTCAATTTTTTGCTGAAGAATTAAACATGATCTCGAGAACACAAAAGTGACCTTGTCGACATTACCGGAAGGTAAATGAAAATATATGAAACAGTTGTCTAACTAGAAAGTCTAACGGTTAATTCGGGCTCTAGGTATTTCCACACATACTAGCTATGTTCAAAGAAGATCAAAAACTTAAGATAAAGAGGAAAATGTAGTTTATTTTGATAATTGAAATGCTGATAATTTTATACTTTTCAAAATACCAGTCTCACATGTATCTGAACTATTGTGAGTGAAAAAAGCATTTTGCCGCCCGGTTCATTTCCAGTTGTTTTTCTGTTGGTACAGTTGAATGCGTTTCTTGCAAAAATCTCACATCAGGGAAAAATAGTTCGGCTCGATCTTTTTGAAATGGCTGTTGCCTGTTACAGTCGATTGGGAATAAAGGTTTTCAGTTGGACTTGCAACATCCATGTGAATTTTAACCAAAGCACTGAACACAACTGAGGCGATTTTATTATTTTTGATTAGCTCGTGGCGCCACTAATTATACTGAAGCACCCCCGAGCGTGGTTTATGTCAGTGTTGATTAAACTGCTACATTGGTGTGGAAGATTGCCTTCGGTGATGGGCGTAGCTTACATTCGTTAATATGGCAAAGTTTTGACCCTCCTGGTTCCTCTAATGCCTTCACACTGGTATATAAAACGCCGGACTCAACAGAGATTATTCCTCTTAAAGATTCCGACAGTAAAGGAGCAAGTTTGTACAACGGACGAGTATCAGTGTAGGATTTGGCGACACGGGTTATTCAGAATGTCACCCTTGATATTATATTAATATTTTTTAGAAGTTAGTGATAAGGACTCAACAACCAACCTTAAAGGAAATCCCACTCCATTGTCCTCTGTCAGTGTATCGCCAGTAGGTTAGTAACTTTGTAAGCCCAAAAAAAAATTTTTGTGTACGTTTGGAGTCAAACGTTTTTTGCTTTTTTTGAAAAACCTTGATAAACTTTTTACAGGCTTGATGCTTCTAGAATTACTTTACATGTGTACGTATGAGTATATACATCTTGCATAGCTCAAAATTAAAGTAGGCCCAAACGGTGGCATTCAAGTAGAAGGATCTTCGAAGGATACAAGGCAAAACTTATTAAAGTCTCATGGTTATGATAAAAGATTGCCAAAGCTTTCCAAATGCTACTTTTGATATGAATGGGTTCGGCTTACACCGTTCCGATCCTATACTGAATATGCGGAATAGCCAAATGGAGAACACATGGGTGAGTCGACAAACGACCATAAGTTTACCTTGACTTTGTTCGTAGGCTTCACAGCTACATACAAGATTCTGGACTAAGTTTGAATTGAGGAGATTGAAGGATTGAAGGGATTGAAGTGAAGTCTAAGTGTTTCTCACATATCTTATATCTACAATGCAGCTCTGAGGCATTGTCCATAGGGGTAAAAATATTAGTTTAGCTATAAGCGAAACTTAGCTTAAGCTTCGTTAACAACTACTGTGGTTACTACTAGTTCAAAAATCAAATCTAGAGATAACTCAACTTAAGAGAAACATAACTAACTAAAATATCGGTATGTTCTTTAAAGAATTTCCGAGAAAACTTCAGGTTTCGTTCTGCGTAACTTAAACAAGAAAGCAATTGCTTTTAGAAGGGGTGCATCGATCGACACCCTGGTACAAACTTTTAGGGTGTTTTCTATTAGCACAGAGTAGAGAAAAACGTGGTTTCCTATATTAAAAATTTTAAGTAAATTGAAATAGAAATCTTAATCAATATAGCTGTTCCTAATGATACGTTTCCAATAAGTTAGGTTGCAGCAAAAAAATATAATTCATGGATCAAAAATGGGTGCATTTTTCGCAGCTAAATTTCTGACTAAGGCAAAACGAGAACTTTAACTACGCTGAGTAAATGCTCGTCAAAATCTTTTCATAAGTTTAGAAACTTTAATGTATAATTCTTAACCCGAATTTCTTTACTGGAAAATCTTTAAAAGATGAATCGAAAGAGGTAAGTTTGGTTTCTAATATCTATTCCTGCGCTCGTTTCGCAACACACGTTCTTAATATGCTTTAGGGTTTCAGATTGTTTAGACTTAATTATATAATAAAAATTTTCGATGTTATTGTTTGCAAGGTTGTTGTGTTTGGCGAAGAGTATTTACTCTGCTTTGCTATACACATTTTGTTCTCAAAACTAGAATATTTATTGTACTGTTTGATAAGGCTTTATAAGAATATTTCGTAAGATATTTTTGACACTTTAAAAAGGAATTGTGTTACACATCATGAAAATCAGCCAGCGTTCCATTCAGCAGTTTGTTTGGTACGTCTTTATCACGCACTTGCGTTGTTTAACAGGTGCACATCGCCCAGTATAATATTTATAACTAACAAGTGCTAGACGTGCGCCTCATCTTCGCCCTCATCTAGAATTTGTCCTCTGTGCCAATGCGCTGTAGCAAGCCTGATGTTGCTTGAAAAAAATAGGCTTTAAGTGTTCTAGCTCCCAAATGTAATTGTTATGGGTTTGTTTTCATTAATCTTTTTCTTCAAGCTCCATAAATAAGAACATAATTACCAAAAGACGGAGAGTCCCTTGTGTCCCCTCAAGGTCAGGGGCCTCATTTCCTTCTGTTTTTTTTATTAGTCTGCCTAAGTTGATATCACCAGAAACTTCCACAAAGTTGCTTGATAGTTTGGCCCTATTAAAATTGATGTTCACCCGACACAGCTTTAGAGGAGCAGTAAATGCCGAAATTTAGTTTACCTGAGTATCAGGCCCTCTGAAGGGGTCTGGGCCCCTCAGAGGGTCTGGTACTCGGGTTAAAATTAGTATAAACAACGCGATAACCAGCGAAATTTGATTGTTTCGCATTCTCGGGATAATTAACACTTATCCTTTTTAAATTAAGGTGGATAGTGGCAGAATATCTACTGATCATTGAAGGCACGAGGTAGATATTCATTGAGTCACTACCCTCGAAAAATGAATAAAAAGATTGCGAGAAATTTAATGTCGAAATTTTTGAAAACTGTTGTATATACAAGTGCTAAGATTTAAAAATTTTTAAAAGGTAAAAATTGATTAAAAGTTGAATAAAACTCTGTGACTCGAGTCTCACGCCAATAAGATGATCATCAGACTGAGATAAAATCTAATCATTATAGGTCAGATCTTTATCTTTCACAAACGTTCTTGTTAAAACTTTTTTTCTCTTGTAAATCCTTACTTTTTTTATGACAGTTTAGCCCGGGAAGTCAACTTGTCCAAATGCATTAGAATTCCTGTCTTTTAATCTAAGGCACTATGAGCAACCTCGTGGATGAATGTAAGTTTTACAACAGAATCCAGCTAAAGGCTCGAACAAATAGTGCTAGCATAATTTTTGGCAACGAGCATAAACTTTGCTGATTTCTAAAAAGGAAGTGTCCAGAGTGGTGCCAGTTTCACGAAGAGCAGCTTCCTAATTGGTCATCTGCTGTGAAGAATAAAGGCTCTTCTTGTACAACCGTCTTCAGCTGCTATAGAGAGACTTTTTAACATACTCTCAACCCCATTTAATGAGCAGCAGGAGTGCAATGCTGCAGTATAATAACGGCTGATTACCTGCATAAACGATAGATAACATACAAGAACAATCACTATGTATCAGGTATACTGATGTTCATGTATACAGTTGTAGCTTTTTTATAATAAATGAGTAATACGTCTCTCTACAACTCTGCTGATGTTTTTCCATCATTATGGCGCCATAGCCGGATAAATTACACCACCGGACACGACATTTCGTCTGTTGGTCACAAGTTTAGACCTCGGTGAACTCGCTATTTCACAAGATCAAATGGCGGCCCCGTTACTGGTCTCCTACTCCTTTGCGTGCGACGTGGAAACTCACTCCGGTCCCGCTACCAGCTCTAGATCAATTGGATGTATGGTGATTAATGTGAATAAGATCAAAAATTCGGAAGGGGTGGTCATCGGCATAGCTAATAACCTTCACCGATTCCAGGACCTTGTCTACTCTGGAACCCCGACATCGTTTGTGTCAACGAGATTTGATTTAATGAAACCATAGCAAACGCAGAAGTCCTACACAGCGGCTATACCATCTATAGGAAGGATCGGACGGTAAAGCGCGCCAGGGGAGTGTTAATCGCGATCAAAAACACAGCCTTCAAGTCAGTAAAAGAGTTTTCACCTTCAAACGAAGCTCATTTTGCAAATCTTGAAATTGTAATGGCCGAAACAACGACAGCTACAGATCAGAAGATCCTGTTCTGCTCATGCTACCGCCCACCCAAGCCCAACCTAAACTGGATTGATTTATTTACTAATTTCTTAGATCTTGCTTGCGAGCGATACCAGATTATGCTAATCTGTGGCGACTTCAACCTCAGTAAGACCCTTAGGAAACTCCTGAACCATTCTTCTTTCTCCTCTACGTAAACGACCTACCGGACGTAGTCGAGAGATGTCACATCGCAATGTTTGCGGACGACGCGAAGATCTACAAGCAGATCAAGTTCGCTGCAGATGCCGCGTGCCTCCAGTCAGACCTGAGCCGCATGGAGGCCTGGGCAACCGACGCTGGCTCTTATTCAATGAGACCAAATGCAAGTCGCAGATGATCACCAGAAAGACTAATCCCGTCACAACAAGCTACACGTTAAAGAACAAAATCGTCGAAAAAGTGGAGAACGAGCGTGTAGTAGGAGTACTTGTCTCTAACAACCTGGCCTGGAACAAACAAGTCCACCACCAAACATCCCGCGCAAACAAACTGTTAGGGTACATTTGGAGGAACACTAACTTTGTTAATAACTCAAATGTTAGGAGTCTCATGTATCTAACACTAGTAAGACCACTTCTGGGGTTCCCCAGGCAATAGGCCTGATACAAAATATGGAAAGGGCTCAGAGGCGTGCCACTAAGTACATACTAAAATTACCTTTTTTAAGTGAAATTTCGTACACCTCCCGGCTCAAAACTCTGCATTTACTACCTTTAACATACTGGCACAAGTATCTGGATTTAGTATTCTTTTTCAAAATGAACAATGGACTTGTTAATGTTAATCCGTCTACGCTTCCCACTGAGCGCCGTGTCAGACAAACAAGATCATCTTCACTAAACGCTATCAAGTACAATAAGTATAAATGCAAAACCACTACCTACAAGAAATCTTTCCTTGTCAGAACAACTAGAATATGGAACTGCCTTTCAAGCGAACTGAACCTTAGCTGCTCATCTGTAAACACACTTAAATCTGCCCTACAAGAGTATCACTTCGCCGCCCCTAATTTTTATGACGCAGAAGATCCGCGCTTGTATAAAACTGTATGTCTTAAATGTAATTCGTGTCGAAGTCTTGCCCGTCCTGTAACTTGTTCTTGTTAGTTTATAGTACTACTGTAAATCCATGATTTGTTTTTATTCTTTCTTTCTTTTTTTAAGGGCCCGCAGTAAATGGCTACACGCTGTTGCGGTTAACCAGGCGCTTTGCGACGAAGTAAATAAAATAGAATAAAAACAAAATAAAATAATAACACAAAGAAGCTCTCCAGAAGAAAAAGACGTAAAAAAGCGCTTCCATTAATAATGATAATTAAATAAATGTTGTGGGTTTTTTTTCTCTTATTTCTTCATTTTGCAGTCGGGATAACTTGATAAACAGGTGGCATAATTTCAAAAAAGGAACAGAATTTAAGCATAATTTGGAAAAAAAGCATTGCTAAAAGCCTAATATGTTACTTTTACTTGCACAATCTGTACGAGCCTACCCAGCATTTCAACATATCACTACTTGAAATGCGACTTTTGTGAAGCGGACACAAATTGATTTAGTATATTAGTACTAGGTCAGTCGGTCGGAAAAAAAAATCCTTGGAAAAAGATCGGTGCGCGAGTCGAGTATTTCTGTTCTCTGTGAAAAAACTGCTACAATGTTTTCAAATAAACAATTAACGTGACTACAATGTAGGACATAGATGTACACAGCAATCTGTCTGCCTCCATTACATGTTTAAAATTTAGATTAATCTCTGAAAACAGTTTGAAAGGCGTTGGTAAAGATGACACGAAGTAGGCCGCTAGATTTCTATCAAATAAACCTAAAAAACAAAATAAAAAGTAAATAGGGAACTAATACCGCCGCAAAAAACATATATATTTATCAATATTAAACTAATTTTGAAGGATGAACTTTACAGCGCTCAACATGTAATGGAGCGGTAATATTTTGTAAAAAACTTTAGATCAAGATTTCAATTGTAGTTTTGCATTTTATTGCGACAAGCATGTTTCGTATGGTCAATATGACCACACTCATCAGGCAACAGTAGCGAATTGCCGTTATTGGCGTTAGAACATTGTTAAAAGGTTGTATTACGCGACCGGTACTATACCGCAAGTGACCGCTTGAATTTAAAATTTAAACTAATTGACACCATAACATCGTCATATGGCTAGCGCGTGACAAGTTGGTTTGAAATTAAGATGTGAATGATATATCAGATAAATCAGATAAATTATAAAATTATGCTAAAAAATGAGAAGAAAACTAAAAAATAATGATACTATTACTACTACTACTACTACTACTACTACTACTAATAACTAAATTAAAAAATTGGGAAGAATTAAATAGAATGAAAAATAAAAAATAAAAAATAAAAATTACAATAAATTGAATAATAATAATAAATAATAAATAAATAAATAAACAAATAAATAAATAAATAAATAAATAGACGAGTAGGTAAATAAAAAGATTAATAAATAAATAAAATAAATA
>JAOBRD020997221.1:0-11880 GCA_027575215.2 Hydrozoanthus sils
GAATTGAAGATACATTGAATTCGTGTTGGAGTTTAAACCAGCAAAGTAAGTAGGAGAACGCAAGGCTTCTACGACAGATGAGTTACACACAAATACTAGCCAAGTGGGGGTGAGTTACACCCAAATACTAGCCAAGTGGGGATGAGTTACACACAAATACTAGCCAAGTGTTTGTGAGTTACACACAAATAGTAGCGAAGTAGGGGTGAGTTACACACAAATACTAGCCAAGTGGTGGTGAATTACACCCAAATACTAGCCAAGTGGGGATGAGTTACACACAAATACTAGCCAAGTGGGGATAAGTTACACACAAATACTAGCCAAGTGGGGGTGAGTTACACACAAACGCTAGCCAAGTGGGGGTGAGTTACACCCAAATACTAGCCAAGTGGGGATGAGTTACACACAAATACTAGTCAAGTGGGGGTTAGTTACACACAAATACTAGCCAAGTGGTGGTGAGTTACACACAAATACTAGCCAAGTGGGGGTGAATTAGACAATTGTAAGCCAAGTGGGGTGTCACTTAATATACAAAAACATTAGCCAAAATTTAATATGGGGACAAATTACACTTGGGACTGATACTTTTCATGATTACCACTATTAGTGTTATTTTTTGCCCAGTTTAACATTCAAAATAGATTATGTTGTCATTGTCATCATCAAGGTCATAATTTTTTAATCATTGCTATCTTTTTCAAAATGTCAAATTCTTTCCACAAACTTGTGGACATGGGGTTACCTTCCAACTCACATAAAGCAGTGATATCATTAATTCACCTTGTGAAATCATTTCAGCCTGGATCACCAGTCTGATGATGAAGATGTGTCAGCATTCCCTGGAAAGAGGCAGCTTATCTCATTTCTATCATGGCTGGATTATGTTGATAACCTATGCAAAGAGTCCCACAAGGTGATGATGAGTTTGATTACTGTAGATTCTTTGGTATGGTGTCACAAGAATAACTGCTGCTATTGATGAAATGAAACAAGCAAAGTAAAATTGCAAGGCAGTTTATATTGATTTCTTTTCAAGAGTACAGGTTGTACAATAATTATAGCTTACATTATTAGGTAATCAGAGACACTATTTTTGAAACAAAATCAAAATAATGGGTTGGTGAGTAGGTCAAACTTGTGATAAAGTAGTGAAAAATCAACAGAAAGTTGATAAAAAAAAAATGTCATGTAAAATATAGTTTTTGAGTGTTAGCTTACTGCATTTGTCAGAGCAAGTGAAAAATAAAATCTAGTAAACGACTTTGAATCTTTGTTTTTACAGTTAGTGGCCAAAGCTCTTGCTGTTGGTGTGAGAGAAAGATTTTTACAAGCAATAATTGAGCCAAGCTTGGTTCAGGCGTAAGTATATTTATTAAATAATGTTTAATCAATCATTGGTCAATGAACTTTGAGCAGTCAAGACATGCTAAAAAAAATTGTAGTAGTTTTTACCTATCTCCTTGCATATTTGTGATCTTTTTTATACTTTGTGAGAGGTCAGTGTTAGTAATAGTTGACAGGAAAGATCATTATTTATGTTGCTTTAAATTAGAATACGATCAATATAATTTATATATACAGGTTTAAACGCATGTATAAGACTGTAATTTAATGTTGATTGGAAAGATTTATGCTTGTTATTTTTTTTAGATCTGAGTTAGGAGTAATAATAACAACAGCTGTGTTGACAAGATGTATTCGGCTCATTTCTTCTCCTCACATATTAAATGGTATGTATTGTATATACTTTGTTCTATATTGTATCAATTACAGACTGTGTGACCCTTTTATAGTAAAATAATGTTAGGTATTGTTACATTCCAGAAATCTAGACACAAAAATGTATTTTTAAACCTTCAACTGTAAGTTTTAAAGTATCTTACTAAAAATAGATGTACATTTCTGCACCCATATGTATACTGTTTAGGAAAACATTTATGTCCAGAAATGCAGGGTGGTTAAGTTTATTGTTTTATGGTATTATACACAAGCATGTGTGTTTGCCTGGACAATTAATCCTTGGGCTAACACTCAACACGTCAATACCTTACAAGAACTCAATTTAGTTATGGGAAAATAGTTTTCGACAAACAAGTACGTGAGGGAACACTATACTATTCGTACAGGATAATAATAGTATGTTAAGATGTTAATGTCAGCAACTAGCTGGGTTATAACCAGGATTTATGAATTAATTTTGATAATACGCATGCTCTGATTGGTCGAGGACCATTTTCTAAATCTGGATGGAAATCGTAAATGACATCAGTTGTTATTATTTCATAAAACTTTAGAAGATATTCTGTTTTTCCATACTCTGTTGGAAACACTTGGGATTGTTGGGAGAACACTTGAAAATATTTTGAATCACTCGCTTTCAGCTCATGATCCAAACCTTTTCTCATGTTCTCCCAACAATCCCGCGTGTTTCCAACAGCGTATGGAAACACGGAAAATATACTCTAAAGCTTAAATTTTTAACAACAGGCTGGGTTATCTAATAACCTAAGTACCGTAATTTATGCTCTAATAAGCCCCCAAGGGAGCTTGTTTATTTTTAGACCTTCCAGATAGGGGGCTTATGAAAAACTTGTAGCTCTAGGTGGGGGCATATTAGAGGGGTGGGTGGGGTGGTATTAAAACTTGATGTAATTGAGTGTAGCTGGGACTAACCACACATAACCATATATGTTTTTAGAACTCTGTAGTTTTTTACTGGGAGAAAGAACTGAGCCAGAGCTACCATCACATAACGGAGAACACAAACTCTGCTTGACGCTAATTGAGAGATGCGATCATTTGTCAGATGAGGTACGTGTAACTATGCATCCTCTGAATTTGGACCAGTTTAACGGTTCTCTCAAAGTTTTACGGGCTTTCCTTTTATGACTTTGTTTGTGAGAGTTATGGTTTAACCAGAAGTCGCTTACATAACATTGTTTAATCATGAGTTAGATTCTTTGAATGACAGATTCTGCCATTGTGATCCATACTCATTGTCATTATTTTCATCGTTAAAGTTACTTTGATGCTAGCATCATCGTTCGTTTAAGACTAACTTACTCTTGCACCACTATCATTTTAATCTCTACTGTTTCCAGAATCATCAATTCCATCCTACATTTGTTTCTAGCATTACCAGTCATGATTATCATTGCCATTAGTGTGATCGTTGATCTATACTTTAATAAACAAACACGTCAGATCAAAAGCTTGTTACTTTTCTGGTTTTTTTTCCTTGTTGTAGTGGAACCCCGCCATAACGAAGTGCCGCGGTACCAAAAAATGTTTCTTATAGCGGGGCCTTTGTAACAGCGAAGACCCTGCTATATCAAAATATCAGGTTAACAGCAAAAAGAATATTTGTTTTAGCGGAGTAATTCAACTAACAACAATTACCAAAAATCGCAGTACTATACATGTGCGTAGAAAAAATTATTTTTATTCATTTGATACTTTGAACTGTGACTGTAACACGCTGTCAGTCAAGACAACAAGTTCAAAAACACTTTTAACTTAGTTCAATTAATAAAGCAAGCTGTGTTTTCTATTCAAATCATCCTCTTTACCTACTGCTGCGAGCAATCAGACAAAATATTCGTTATTGTGGGGTAAATTGTGCGTTGGGACGGTCAAAATCTGTTCGTTATAGCGGGGTTCGTTTCCCGTATTTTACTGTAATTTGGCCAGGCTTCTTGTTTTGTTCGTCATAATTGGGCCTTCGTTATAGCGGGGTTCGTTATACCAGAGTTCCACTGTAACAGCGTGTTGATCCTGTTCCACAGCTGAGTATAGAAACCCTAAAGCTGTTTGAAGCACTTATTCACAAACCTTGCGACAGCATTCTACACATTTTGATTCTGAGAAACTTGGCTGGTCGCAAGTACTATGTGCCACCAGCAGTTACCAATGGCAACAGTAATGCACAGAGCAAAGATTCAGACACTACCCTTAATGGACCAAAAAGTGAAAACTTGTCTCCACCACCATCTCCACTTGGGACTGGAAGCCCCCCAGGCACTCCTGACATAGAAAAAACCTTCACAAACCCAGACTTGGAGGATGAGGTTGACCAGAGAAGTTTAGAGAAGATTATCAACAGGTTTGTTTCTTTAGATTATAATCTTGATTGGATATCGTTGTGTATTATTAGTAAGGGAATAACTCAGTGTAAAAGAGTTTTGACTGTCGGTTCAACAGTTACGACGAATAGCACCAACCATTTCTACTCTTCAAGACAAGCAAAATGAATGGTCCCTTTATAGGGTTTCATAAAATGGTTCAAAAGTTAGAACTAATAGCCCTATTAAGCATTTCTATTCTTCAAGACCAGCAAAACAAAATAGAGTAAAATAATTAGATTTAAAGACTTTTCACTGTTGGTTTAAATGGTCGAAACCTCGGTGGTTTCAGCTGTGATAAGGTAAAGTGAGTTTTTGTAGAATTACAGTGACGGGTTTCTCGTGATATGTCCCTACAGTTTTCTGCTGTTAGTGCCGGACGAGGTGAAATCGTCTATTCAGGCTGGAGATACAGGCTATGACACCTACCTCAAGGATGCACACAAACAGGTAACACAGAGACTAACTTAACATAATCTACTTCTTCCTCTTTTATTTAATTTGCTGTTATATACCTCCTCATTAGCACGTTTTTTCTTTGTTACGTTTGCTATAATTTCCCTTTTTTTAATTAGCAAATGTCTTGTATTGTATGAGTTATGTAAGAAGTTAAATGTAAAAAACTGGCAGGAGCTGAAAAGTGAAAACTGCTGAAGCTTGACTGAGCAAGTCAATATTGGATAACTGTCAGCGTTTTTATATTGTTCGAAGTCGTTGCTGCACAGAAAGTTTTCTTAACTGTTCTTTATCTCTCCCCGCAGTTTAACGAGCGCAATTTACAAACTTTACATTTCAATTGGCCTAAAACAGCAGTTGCAAGCAAAGGTCAGTTAAATTAACACACAAATCAGCACTAATCATTAGCAGTACGTACAGTAAGGGTGTTTTCAACCTGTAGTTCGGCAAACTAATGCGTGATTTAATGAAGCCATCGCTGCGTGGAAGTCGTTTAGTGAAAAAAGGAAACTTGAAACACAATACCAGCAAAACTTGCGGTTTTTCCGTAAGATTTCATAAACTTAGTCCTTGTAAAGTGTATAGTTACAATGCGTGAGAGATTCACCCAAGGTTATGTTTTAAGTTTTGATCAACGCAGCAATGAAGGGTTGTATGGAACATGGAAATGTTCTTAAGCTAAGCATAACTCCATTGTAGCCACTCTTTGTCGTTGCAACTTTAAAACGACAGCTTGCATCGTGGACACTTTTGAAAAGAAGACTAGGAAAAACTGCAGGCGATTTTACTAGTCCATATGTTAAGGAAAATATGCAGTACGCTTTTTAAACCTGGGAAACTTTTGACTTTTAACAGAATTGAACACGCCCAACAGGAATCATGGCTTCTGCTTGTAGATATACCACATCTAGTCTAATTGTTTTTGTTCTTTGCTTTATTTGCTATAGATGATAACAGAGACACCTTCTATGAAGGCTCCTTTCTAAGTATGCTGTTTAGAAAACTACAAAGAATACTCGATCAGGTAAGAGATTAATAGTTGTAAAGATACCTTCCATCAAGAGTCGTTCCTCAGTAAGGTAATTAGGAATTTACAAATAGTATCAAATATACCTATCAAATAAGAGATGGTGATGGATATAAACAACTTCTGCCTAGGTTCGTTCCTCAGATGGTTATAAATGAACAACGCTCGATCGAGTAATCATAATTCTCGAGAGGTTCCTTCTTCAGTAGGCTGCTTACAAACTTCCAAAGAATGCAACAACAACAACAGGATTTAGCATTTCTGCTAATAGGGGACACAATACATAATTATATAGTTACATAAAATTTAAAAACTAAAAAATATAGGACACTCTAAAAGCTACAGTTAGATGTATACAAAAAATCAAAAACAGTTTAAGAATTTAAAAGTTGCCTGAATGAATGAGTGATTGAATTTGTGAATGAATGAAGATCAGGTCAGAGACAAAGGACAATGTTACGAGATACCTTCTATTAAAGGTAAGAAATGGATGATAATAAAGACACTTTCTCGTTACTAGTACGTTTAACTTGTAAAGGTAGATTAAGAACTTAAAGATAGAGAACAAAAGTCAAGATCATTAATGGTAGAAGATTAAAACTAGATGATAATAGCGATAATAGGGAAAGTGGAAGAAAGGCAAGTTGAATACCAGAAATTTGCAAGTGCGAACGATTGGGAAAATTTACGATTACATTGATGATGAGGTAACAAAATGGTGAATTATTATGTCTAGTGAATGAGTAAGACTAGTAGCTGTTGCGACGCTTTCTGTTTTTGGTGCTCTTACATGACGTTTCTCCCTCTTTAGCCTTATGACGTCAATCTTCAAGTCACGAGTGTGGTATCGTCACTGGCTCAATTCCAGCACCCACAACTTCACGAGCTGCTGTTAAACGTGACGATACCGCTGACACCAGGCTGTGCCTCCCTGTATTCCACGCTAGAAAATGTGAGTAATTTCTAGTGTAAATAACTTCGAAGAAAGTTGGTAACCAACAATGACGCTTTGCGTGATCATTTACCATGATGCTTTGCGTGATCATTTACCATGATGCTTTGCGTGATCACTTACCATGATGCTCTGCATGATGACTTACTATGATGCCTTTTGTGATCCAAAACTATTGGACTGTTCACTCGGCAAGAGTTGATTCTGTGACTGTAATTTTGGCACAGTGTCTAAAACTGTTGGACTGTTTACTCGACAAGAGTCAATTCCGTCATAGTTAATATAGTCAACTGGTTATGAAAGCCGGCAAACCTCAAAAGGAAGATAGAAAGAATGTACGAAGATGCTTTGTTGTAGGTTGAACGAACCGTGAGGGTGCACATTCTTTGTTTGAGGTGTTAGTGAGAATGCTTTGACCGGCTACTTGTTGATTTACGTTTCAAAACATTTTGTATTTTGTGCATCTTCAACACTAATAAACAAAAGAAAACGAGGAACAAAGACCTACAACAATGTTTTCATAACCAGTCGGCTATATCAACTATGATTCTGTGACTGTAACTTTGGCTTAGTGTCTAAAACTGATTGACTGTTTGCTCAACAAGGTTTGATTCTGTGACTGTAACTTTGGCACCGTGTCTAAAACTGGTTAATACTTTTGGCCGAAGCCAGTTGGCAAGTGTTTAATTTCTCTTTACATAAACACAAAGTAAGAAAATCGCTTATGAGAAAGTTAGAATTAATCAGATAAATCAGACTACCGAATATGAAGAGATCTAAGTTGGGAGAATTTTGAATTTCACCGTGTATCGAGGGTTTAACTGGTGTCGGTTCACCTCCAGGTTGTCCAGGACTTGAAGGGAAGAATTCAAAGAATTCCAAACTTCCAAAAGCACGTAGTTGCTGTTAGGAGACAGTTGATGGGCGTGGCAACATCACCAGAACACAAAAGGTTTGCTACGGCAGATATTTGGGTCGAGTTTTTGAGGAACTTGTACATAGTTGAGATTTACTTACAAAATTCTCTATAATAATCTCACCATTTTCTACTGTGAAATGACGTTTTTACTGGCTAAAAAATAATTTTTTATCCAATCAGAAACCAACTAACAATTCTCACCAATAATTTCTTAGGCCAATTTCAGTCGCCGTGCTACAGTTTAGCTAGGCTAGCTCGATCTTGCACGAGTTCAGCACGGCGTCTGAAACAAACCTCAATTAGCTCGAGCTAAAGTCGTGTAACAAGGGTCAGCTTGTCGTGCTACTTGACTATGGCGCGGTTTGGTTTCAAACGCCGGCCGTGCTAAAAGCGTGCTTAAGTTAGTTTTTAAGTTCAGGTGAACTTAGCACAACTAGAGCACGGCTTTTGTAAGTGGCCATAGAGTTTGGAGTGAAGTCAGTGCAGGCAAATACTAGACCAGTATGATTGATAACTCGCCTGAATCTATCTCGTTTGACCTGCAGCACTGCCCAGAGCAATTTGTTCGAAGCTGTGATTGTTCTTGAAGAGTTTTGTAAGGTAAGTCGCGATTTCAGAAGCACTTTTAGAATGATGGTGATGGTTATGATAGTAACATTAATGGTAACTTTATTAAAACAATGAAAACCTATAATATAGAATAATAATAATAATAACTATAATGATAATAATATAATAATAATAATAATAATAATAATAATAATGATAATAATAACGGCAACATCAACGACAAAAAGAAATGAAATAAAAGCTGTTTAAACAATGATTTTTTTATTCTGCAGGAACTTGCAGCCATTGCATTTGTGAAAGCCACTTCACGTCTTCATACTCGGTGACCAGAGGTGAAACATCTCGTAGAAAATTAAGCCATGAATAATTACCGCTAATGAAACAAGACAGGGGTGTGCATGCTTTTATTTTATTGGTTTACCTGAAACTACGGTATTCATAGATTTCATATTTCTATACAAAAAAATTGAGGACTGGAAGTCCTGGCTATGAGCTTGTGTTTGCTTTTACCGCCTTTTGACTTTTGGTTCTTGTCGCTTGTTCATACAAACACGTTTGTAATACTGAAAAATAATGTTACACGGTAGCTCAACTGTGATTGAGTGAATTGAAAATATTTCACATCTGCGCGCCAACTTCTATATATTTTGAAGTGATCAAAAGTTTTATTTTCCTTGGCTGGAGACATTTTGCCTAATTCTAACGGATGTGAATGATCCTATAACGACGAGGAAATTGTTTTACACCAGGTCGACTAAGTATGGTCGGAGGTGACTCGGTACATACGAGTTTTGTTACTTTTATTGAGTTAATTGGCGGCGCTTCTATTTATAAGAAAAGTGTTAATACTTAACAGACAAAAACCGAGTCACTCAAGTTGAAGCAAAAAACTTAGTTGGTTTTAGAAAAAAAAACTAATTTATAGAGGCATTTGGTTTTACTAATGTTGAGGGTTTGAAGGTCAATTTTCTTTAATGGAAAGGACGGACTTGCTTGTTATCAGAGTATCAGCGTGATTGTGATGATTTTGGTATAGTCTGGGTTCACAGTCTGGTGAACTCCTGTCTAGCTGACTCACTCACTCACTAATGATGACTGGCGATGATGAGACGGCTTACCCTTTCTACTTCGAACAAGACTCGTGTTGTGTTAAGGACAATTTTGCTTTTCATCGGTATCAATTGCCTTATTTGACCAAACCCTATTTTGTTACATCAGCCATTTAAAAAAGGCTTAAGTAAATTTATAGACTAAACATTCATACTGATACACCAACA
The DNA here is from genome assembly GCA_027575215.2 of Hydrozoanthus sils. NCBI lineage: Eukaryota > Metazoa > Cnidaria > Anthozoa > Zoantharia > Hydrozoanthidae > Hydrozoanthus > Hydrozoanthus sils. The sequence goes on from JAOBRD020997221.1 coordinate 9,329, forward strand.
GTATGAAAGACAGAGCAGCACAACACTTCTCTTCGAGAAGTGACTGCTTGTTAAACGAGTGGTGACCTGGGCACTAGAATGGCCGCGTAGGCCTTGACCGTAGTTGATTTGACGAAAGTCTAAGTACAAAATATGGCGTCTTTTATTTCTAACTGTAAGACTAACGATAATTTTTCCAAGTTTCCCACCAACCTCAAATCATCTCCCGATTTCCGATAACTAGTGCTACTGTAAAACGAAGAACGACGAGATCGATTTTTCAGTTATTTAAAGAACTTCAAACTTTGATGAAAAAATATTTCGACAGTATACAACGTGACATTATGAAAAGGTTAGAAAGAGCCAGGAAAGCCAGCTCGTAGGCTACTGAATACATATAAAAACATCAATTAGTAAGAGTTTACTTTAAAGATAGTTAAATTTATTTTGAGAGGGAGCGAAAATTATTAAGATTAAAAGCAAATTAAACACAATAAAGAATTGTTGTTACGAAACCGTTTCGTGTGTTCGTATACAGCGTACGTGCGATAGTGGCGTATTGTAGCAGTTGGCCAGAGATTCGTCCGTGATATGTTTGATTGTCTTGTAATATTCTTCAACATTCAACACCTAGACGGCGTTTTTATGCATCCATTCAAGACTTAGAGAATTGTATGTTTATCAACTCAGTTTTAAATTCTATTGAACGTTAGGTTTACGAGTGTGTTTAGGTGCTGTTATACGTGTGGTAATTTTCCTCCAAGGTTCAAGTCGTCATATCGACAATGACTCTCGTACCAAATTAGACGAGAATCTTTCTTAGAGCCCCATACCACTTCTGTGTCAAGAAGAATTGCAAAATGCATCGAAATTCTCTACTGCAGATGTAGATTATTTCTTTCATTGACATTGTTAAAAATCTCAATTATGTTTTTATTTATCCACACATCTCTTATGGAGCTTTGATTTGGGGTAGTAACTATCAATCAAGGATTCAACCAGTTTATAAGTTACAAACGAGCTCTCAGAGTAATCACACTCTCCAACTTTAGAACTCCTACCACTGTCCAAAAGCTCTGCAAACTTGACTATAGACACTCAAACTCCATTTTACTCGATGTTTTTTGCAAAGACCTTTGTTTTTGTCTAGCGACCTCGCGACATTTATGTTAAGTATCACGTGACGCTGTTTGCTTACACTGAGTATCATGTAATCATGTTTGCACACTAATACTGAGTATCACGTGATCATATTTGCACACTAATACTGAATATCACGTGATCATATTTGCACACTAATAGTGAGTATCACGTGATCGTGTTTTCATACACTTATACTGAGTATTGCTTGACCAATTTGCATTCACTTACACTGAGAATTACGTGATCATGTCTGCATACACTTATAATGAATTTGGCGTCGTCTTCTGAAGTTAGATGAATTACTGTATAGCATAAAACGTAAGGTATTCAGTAATTTAAAATCCATTATCACGTCCACTTTATGTTTCACGTATAAACAAAACAGATGTTAAGTAAAATATGTAATTAGATACTTTGGTCGTTTATTCCATTAGGACAATTAAAACGCGGCGCACACGATAGGAAATAGTTCAGGTAACAGCGTTGCGATAACTTTTGCTTGGCAGATTTACGAAAAGGCGCTAGCACTTAGTAACAATGGCATCAAATTTTCAGCTGTTTGACCCATGACTAGCCATAGATCACAATTCTTTAATTTTATAGACCAAATGTTGGCAAGACATGTAATAACTTGCTTTATTTATAACGAGTTTTGTTTCTCACGCCGTTCACTGTCTGTGGATTCAATTATTGACCGATATCTGGATGAATACTCGCTGGCAAAAAAGTGCGCATATTCGTTTCTAACGGTGCGCGTACGTTGTGAAGATTTTGCCTCACGAGGAAAATAATATCGAATACGAGATATTTTCCCCTCTGCTTCGCGAAGGGAAATCTTTACGAAAACTTACTGCACACGAGAGGAACTGACTAGCCAGTGTAGAAAATAAACAACAAATGTTTATGCGTTCTTACTGAAAATAGCACTGCCGCACGCTAGAAACACGGATATGTTGTTGGTCTATCTTGGAAACTTCTCCTAATAGGCTTTTTTTGTTGCAAATAACTTTATTACGAGGTTAGATACGTGTGGTCCCTTGTTACCCTCATTACCCCTCCCCTGCTTAGGCACGTTACCCCCTCCCCCGCTACCTTCATTACTCTCTCTCCCTACTAACCTCATTACTCCTTCCCCCTGCTACCCTCATTACTCTCTCCCTGCTACCCACATTACTCTCCCCCTGCTACCCTCATTTTTCTCTCCCCCTGCTACCCTCATTACTCTCTCCCCTGCTACCCTCATTACTCTCTCCCTGCTACCCACATTACTTTCTCCCCTTGCTACCCTCATTACTCTCTCCCCCTTCTACTCTCATTACTCTCTCCCCCTGCTACCCTCATTACTCTCTCCCTGCTACCCACATTACTCTCTCCCCCTGCTACCCTCATTTTTCTCTCCCCCTGCTACCCTCATTTCTCTCTCCCTGTTA